>CAEGAE010034241.1:0-33832 GCA_903067095.1 Girardinus metallicus | reverse complement strand
TTGAGCTGTACTTTACATACAAACTATACAATACTGTTCGTTCTTAAAGTGACAGAACACATTTTAATAGAACACATCTTAATAGACTTTTTACTTCCACTGTTTATTTTCTTTTTAATGTACTCTTGTCCATTTTAAACTCCTACCAAAAGATTTGGAAATTATTATATCTTATATTAAGATATAAAGCTGCAACATTAACTTTGTTATTTTTCAAAACAACAATAACACATATATGTATTTCTGGGAACCCAAGGGGTTACATTTTATTACCAGCAAGTATATTTCTTATTACATTTTCCAACAAGTTTAAGAAGTTTCTTCTGGTATTGCCACAATTTATGCTAAATATCCAAAGAAAAGCAAAAGCTTCAAAAAAGGTGGCCTAATTTTTCCACATGACTAAATCAGTCAAGGTGCGAAGATGGGTTCAATTAACAGATGTTTGTCACACAATGAATCTTCACATCTTTTTAATTAAGATGCAGAGAGAACGTTTTTGAGCAGGCTCAGAAATTAATCACAAATCAATTTCATTAAACTGAGTCCTGTTTGTATCCTGCGCTCTATGATGCTGCATGCTCACCTCTCCATCACTGTTTGCTGTTCAGCTATGAAGGTGAAAGTATTGAAAGTTATCCCCAGAGTGAGTTATTATTGCTGGATGGGTCTGGGCAGGCCCCTCGGAGGTAAAACAGCAGTCTTGGCTTGAAAGTCCTTTGAAAACAAAGCTGAACTCCTGCTGGCACCGGACACTTATTTATCCCACAGATACAGGCTTCGTTGCTCTGGGCGGCCTGAAATAGCCGTTTTTTTGTATTTCCACTTTGGATAGGCAGGCTCTTAATGTTGCTGCTTACATTGAAGTATGCTGAGATGCTTCAGTGTGCATATGTGTGTGTGAGTGATAAGTGATAGAACAGCTCTGCCTGAAGCTGTCCTACTTTGTTCAGTGATTGAACTGTCCTTTTCTAGTTTTTCTCCTTTTATGATCCCTTCCCATTGTTGATATTTGTTTGAAATCTGCTCCAGCATTTCCATTCCCACCCCCCAATATGAAACACACTGGGGTTCCTCTGACATATTGATCAAATACACATAAGTCTGAAGGCAGAAAGAGATTGAAACGAAAAGGCGGCAAAAAGTCCTGAACACATTTCACAGAGTTTGAGACTTGGGGTGTGTGCGTGTGTGTGTGTGTGCTTGTTTTCCACTGGGTCAAATACATTCTCTGGGATATTTACACCGGGGCCTGACTGATAACATAATTAAGGTCGTGTAGTGATCTGTGGCGGCTGTGTTCCCGCAGCACACTAAAGCGAGCCAGTAAATAAAGCCCTGGCTCAGGAGGCCATCCGGTGACACAGCATATATTCAGCCGAGCCGTACATACACAAGCAGACAAACAGATTTAAATGAGAAAGCAGGCAGTCATGTCACACTGCAAAAAGGCAGCCGTTATCTGAGGCTATGCGTATGAGGTGAAAGTACAGTTTTGCTAAAATGTGACGAGATAAAAAATGTTTATTTAACCACACACATCCTTTTTATAGCTGGCCGAACAAAGAAGCCAAGAAAGTCATTGTTTTATGACAGATTAATAATTACTCCACTTTGTACATTTCATCTACTCAAGAATATTCACAGAATAATGTTTTTTTCTGCAAGTAAAAGACCAGAGGGTGAGCAAAAAGTAAAAACTTTTTATTTGTTATTTTTAGTAATTAAAAACGTAAGCACTGGGTTCTCTAATCCACACTAGGCATGTTGGGTAAATCCTCAACTCACCCAAGTGGGGTTCAATTGGAGATCTTTGTTAGTTTCCCTCCCTTCTCTCTGCCTGTTTTCTGACTGAGTGTCATAAATAAACACCCCTGGTGACATATTTATAACTACAAAAGCTTACATAGATCCACACAACGCCAATTATATTTAGATATATGCTCTTGATCTGCAAATAAAAAGACCTGACAGGTTTTCTGTTTCCATCAGTACGGTTTTGGCATGGTTGTCTGTTTGACCACTTTTCTTAGTAAAATTTTTAGAGCCTTTATTAAACAAACATTTTGAGCACCATTGAGATTCAAGCCATTCTGGATAAATGATGAAACAAAGTTTACCCTATTTGTTCATGAAGTCAAGACTTATGTTTGCAGGAGTCAAAACTTTCCTATCTAAGAACACTGTACTCACCAAAAAGCATGCCATCATGGCATCATGCTGTGGGGCTAAGTCACTATCAGTGACACTGGTACATTTCACAGAGATAACAAAATAATAAAATGAATTAATCTAAAAACTAGAAGACATAATGAGACATAATGGGGTTTTGGAACAAATAAAGCAGGTTGACAATTAGCTGTACCAAAAATCTAAGGAAAATGCTTAAAAACTGGGCCCATGCCAAAGAACCAATTAGTTTAAATTAACTCCACAGAATCTGCTCTCACTGTGTATCTTTATGATAGACCCCCCTGTCGACTTGCTCTCCTCCACAGCTGTTCCTAATCCCCATGATTAACTCACCTGGTTTCAATTGTATTTTACTCTCTTCCCTCAGTGTAAAGACCAGCTGGTTTTCATTGTTCCTCCTGTTACTATGCCTGTGCTCCATGTCCTGATTTCCTCATTCAAACTCTTCATAAGGGCAATTTAATGAAACATTAATTTAAAATCCATATTCTTGATGTGTGGGAGGGCCCTGACAATAACTTAGAGAACATGGAAACTTGATACAGAAAGACCCCAGGATGGGATTCCTGCAAGGCACCGATTACTATCGCTATCATAATCTCAAATGAGTTACTTTAAAATACTCATCAGTTGATAATTAAAAAAAATCTGCCCTTTATTTGTTCCTTTTATAACTTTACTGCTAATAAGGCTTGAAGCAAATTACTACCTTGATTAATCCCTAGAATTGTCACCCTGTTCACACTTCATCCGATAGTGAACAGTGAGCATTTGCAGATCATAGTGAAGATTTCTCAAAGTTGTGAAGGTACAAACACAAAACTTTAGAAACAGTCCATATGCTTATTTCCATTTTTGTGTATGTACAGAGTTTGATTAATTCAGCCCCTGGAGTCTTCCAGTCAGGTCTGAAAAGATCTTTGTATTGATGTTCTGTATATACAGTACTGTGTCTGACTTGATTTTTTTTTATGCCAGGAAGACTTAGAGGTATCGCATGGTTTTCAAACTCGCCAAACTTTCCTAGTAAGACTTTGAGCTGCCTTACCATCAGAAGGTGCTTTGATTAAGGTCATATTTAAAAACTATCCTTTGGTAGCTGGTGACCTAATTATGCTGTGAAAACTCTTCATTTTAAATCTAATTATTACCTTCAAGCTCGATACTCAACATATTTGCAAGGTCTTGGCGCTTTAATCAGACAAGCGGCAGGGTACAATCAGGTCAGCCTCCCAGGCCCAACAGGGACAAAGAAAAGAAAAACATCTTCATAGCCGCACTTTTACGGACCATTTGGAATCCATATTAACCTAACATGAAGGAATCTGGACTGTTGGAGGAAGCTGGAGCTTCCTGAGAAAACCACACAGTCTAAACGATAAACATACCAAACTGAACAGACTCCAGCTTTACTTTGAACCTGCAGTATATGCTCTGACATGACACTGATAAAATCACTGTATTAGTGAGAAAAAAATTGTTTTTATAGTCAAGTCAAGATATTCCATCATCTAAACCCTGGGAACATATCCTCTCAGAGTCCCAGTCAATAAATATTAAATATTTCGTAGAGTACTTATAAGTTATGGTACTGCAGAGATGGTTCAGGGTGATGTACAGTGTTTGCTCTTATCCACTCACAGTAATTTGCATGTAGAATTCAATTGTGCCTCATCTGAACAAAGCAACTTCTTCCACATGGTTGCTGTGGCTCCTTTAAGGCTTACGGACTGATACCTTTTAGTTGTCAAAGGATTCTCACACCTGAGTTTTAGATTTCTGCAGTCCCTGTGATCTTCTTGGCTGCTTTACTGATTTATTGTCTCCTTGTTTGGCCTGCCAATTTAGGTGGACAGCAGTTCTGTCATGTATTTTTGAGGGTATTGTTTGGTAGCCTAACCCTGCTTTTACACGTTTCCACTACCTCCTTTCTGACGTTTCTGTGTTCCTTGGTCTGCATGATGCCATTTGTTCACTAAATGTTCCCTAGCAAACCTCTGAGACCTTCATATTACAGTTGCATTTATGCTAAGAATGAAGTACACACAAGTTGACTACTAATCAGGTGTTTTATAAATTAAATTATTTAGGTGTGTAAGAGTAAAGAGGCTGAATAATTGTGGACACGCTTCCTTTTGAGTTTTTATGTACTAGCATTTTAAAAACCCTCTGCCTCTGCCTTCTTTCATTTCCCTGTGATAAACTACTTGACATGAAAGAGTGTGAATATTTTTAAAAGGCACTGTGCGTGTTTAGACTAAAATGAGTGCATAGGTTAAGATACCCAAGAAATCCCTGCCAGAGCATTAAGATTGGTTATTCCTTCAAGTAAATGAGCAAAATTGTTTACACCGCAAACTCACGCATGCTTACCTCATGCTGAAAGATCAAAACCTCACAATTATGTAAATTGTTTACCTTGCACGGTGATGCATATCTCTCCTCTGCACAATCCCTTGATGCTAATCTTAACTGCAAACCTTTTTCATGTGTTTGCACTTACTATAAATCCAGATTTGAATCTTCAAAGCAAAAGACCACTTCTCACACGATCGAGACTGACCAGCCAGCTGCTTCAAGACCTGCGAGAGAATTAAAGGAACTTTCTAACCAAATAGAAAAAAAAAACTCCAAATCTGAGCAGGAGCAACAAGTAGAATGGAAGAGTGAACAGAACAATGTGATCTCTTGGCTGAGAAGACAAAGGAAACAATGTCACAGAGGTCAGTGGAGCGGTGCAGTCCTCACTTCTTTGTTACTCAAAGATATCGTGCTTATGTGATGAATGACAGGTTCTGGATGGTTCTTCTGAGCTGCCATAAAATATGGAGGCATAGGATCAGATAGTACTGTTTGTGATGTAGTAGAAGAAAAAGCTTTGTTTTTGTTTATTTTCCCTGGGACTTTAGAGAAGTGATTTTCTTCAGCAGGAGGAGCAGGGAAGTTGGTCAGTGTTGATTGGAAGATGGATGGACTTAAATAGAGGGTGATCCTTTAAGAAAACTCGTTAGATGCTGCAGGAAACTCTGAGCATACAACCAGAGCTACAATTTAGCGGTTTAGATCAAACAGTAACCATGAGGTACATTGTCCTAGTAAAAGTCCAGCATCCAAATCCTACCTGGCAAATAAGGATTTCAAAACCAAACTCTCCATTATCTTTATTTCAAAGCTTTTTAAAATATTTTTGCCACAACAAAACAAAACTCTGCTGACTGGTGGCAATTTTCAGAAAAATAAATGTATCCTACAATTTTGTTTCCTAAACAAAAGTGTCCCTCCATGATTTCAAACTTAATTGGTTTGCATTTTGTCCTGCCAAATGGTAGTTAGTTGTTGATTAAGTTGCTCAGTATCTAGTCCACCGAACCGCAATGTTCAAACAGTCGCAGTTTTGGTCTTAATTACAAAATAGCTTATTTGGATGAGCAGGCATAAAGTAATGTTTCTGTTTTATCCATTTGGCCAAATCTACATCACAGATGTTGTCAGTTTTACTTTTAAATAGCATTTCTCTCACTTGTGGTTGACAAAATGCTGGCTGTGCGTGTAAGAATGCTAAAAAGAGGATAATAAAGATCTGCAGTGTTCCCCTGCAATTGTACCAGCAAGCAACTTAAAAAGACAATAAAATAAACAATATATAGTTACATTTCCTTTTAATTATGTACATCTCCATTCCAGTAAAGATAATAAGAAGGCGGTCGAGTTTATTGGATACATTAAAACTCACAGGTTTGAATGTACTGGGTAGTAATTTGAGTTGCATTATATACAAGTGAAGTTTCTCAAAAACTACAAGAAAAGCTCTTCTGTGTGCAATCTGAGCCGTTAATCACAGCTTGAAATAAGTGTGAACGTCAAATTGCTCACTTTGCAAATTTGCAGCAAATTACTAACAGAGAGAATCATCATCAGACCCGAAAGGGTGATTGAGATTCCAGTTGTAAAGCAGTAATTCAAAGTTTGATCCACTTATTAATAATGCTCAGGTAAAAAAAGAAAAAAAGAACTAACCCAGTTTCAGAAATGAACAAATTTATCCTGGTTATTTAGCTAAAGATCCTCATATATCACCCACTCCACACTTACACACTGATGGTGCCTTTTTAAATGCATTCATATTTCACTTTTTTATTTTACAATATTTAGCAGCATTCTTTAATCTGAACATCCTCCATCCCCCCCGTTAAGTAGTGCGAGTTTTCTTCTATATCACAATCAGTACGGACAAATTAACTGGAACCCAGTGGCGTTTCTCCGCCCATGTACATCACACACGTCACGTAGGACACAGAAAAATCAGGCTGGTGAAAAATCATTATAATTGTAGATATCATAATAACGACTTTTAAATAAAAATGTGTGAAGCATTTGATAGTTATAAGCAACTGTAAAGCAGCAAATATGCTCCAGAAAAAGATGAATCTCCTTTCGTTCTTCCCCATGGTGCCAGTCCTATTCTAAGAGTAGTTTATTGGATGAATCCTGGTTCTGTATTACACTCCCTATTGTTAGATTTAATTCACTTTACTTTTTAATTTAATTCCACTTGGAATTAGTTTGTTTCCATCAGCATTAGTTTTCCAACCAAATAAGCTTTTGAATGCTGAAAAATCCTGAATTGTTTTGCATTTTCCTGCAGTCGTGAGCGGAGGCACCACAAAATATTTAAACGGCTAGCAGCGCCTCTGTTGGCACCGATGCTTCAGAATTAGCATCTGTGCTTAATTTCATTCAAGTTTTACAGTAAGGTGCTGGGATTTTATCTTCTGTTGTCTGATCTCTGTCTGGAAATGCCAGGGAAAAAATATCCCAGAAAACAACTTTAGTTACTGAAAAGAATTTCGGAGTAGAAACGCAAGATGTACGTGGTGGCAAGTTAACTCTGATCCTCTTCCAGCCTTGCTTATCACAGTTCCACTTGGATCAAACCTGCAAATTTAGCGCAAGTAAATAATTATTTAGTTGTAACTATTTCTTGGTTTATGAAGATAAACAAGTGAATGACCTGTTCGCTTGTCTTTCCCATTTTGTTGAGTTGCCAAAGTCCAGCTAATGGTTTGGGATTTTAGGATTTTAACCCTTTCAGACATGAATTATGATCCTTTGTGTCAGGATTTCTTTCCCCCTTTTTTTTGTGTGTGATTTTCTTAAGGCATAAAAAAAGGTAGGAAGAAAATGTAAAAAAAATAAATAAATAATTTTATTTTTTTAGGTGAGCAATTATAATTTTCTCCAAGTTCAAAGTTGTTATTTGACAAATACATCAGTAGTATTGTTCTTTAGGGGTTATCTGATGTCACAATATTTTTTTTACCCGTAAGAGTCGTCTACAGTAGAAGGAGGGACCGGGTCGGTTGGCATGCTTTTTTGTCTGTCAGCCATATTGGATTTAGCAAAAATAATTTCTTGCATTTGCAGCTGATGGCCAGTAGTTGATAGTGTATTTTATGATGCATTAGTGTCCACTTCAGTGGTCTGTGTGCCTTTATAACATAAAAATCCACATGCACAAGAAAATGGCTTTTAGACAGCTGTCCACTGCAGAGATCACTATGCATGAAAGGGTTGAAACCTGTAGAGGGCTTAGATGTGTTAGTACACCCCTGAATCCAGCCACCCTTCAAATATGCCAGACTATAAGGCTTCTTGCTGCAGCAGAATCATGTCATGTTATGTTTGACGGATTTCAATCCGTCAATAAAGAGACAGACAGTGAGTTCTAGGTGTTAACACACTTATTATTGGAGCCAACACGGAAAGGAGGATAAAGGAAAGATGAAAGCAGTCACTTACAGTTGAGCAAAAAAAAAAAAAAAATCAGATGTTGGTTGCAGCAGCACTGCTTCTCAAATGCCATTTTATTTGTTGAACGTTTTTTTTTTAGTGTGTGATGAAAGTTATGGACAATAAGTGCAAACTGTGAGCCAGGGAAACAAAGTCTTTTATTACAATTGATTAGTATTATTCTTTATCAACTTTCAGCTAAACAAAAAAAAAGTGCTTAATGCTACACTTATTACAGAGAAATTTTAATTGATTTTTTTAGCCAATAAGAGTATGTCTGTCCTTTTTAAATAAATACATAAAAAAATTATTGTATTTTTCTGAATATTTCTGTGTGAGATTATTCTGCTGCCATAAAATATGATTTTACTGTAAGGCTTGTGTCTGATTTTTACTTGGGTGAAAAATGGAATTTGTTACAGGCTTAATGCAACAATTTTAATTGTTTATTATATACTAGGAAGTAATTGAATCTTTCAGCCAAAACTTAACAAAAGTGCGTTTTTTAAATATTTCAACATATTTTAATGTTTCTTTGTTAAGTTTAGGGATTTTCATCCAAGCCAAAGTTAGAAACAAAAGTTAAATTTGCAATCTAAAAATAGCATTAAATCTACTGAATGAAGCCTTCAGCTAAGCCTCAACAATAGCATGTGTCCAGTGTATTGTCGCCCTGCAAAAGTCAACCACTGGCTTTCTAAACAAAAACAATAGGCCTGCCAATTGAAAGCGGTCATTCTGTAGTTCTTTGAAGGAGGCTCTGTGTTAGCACATCAAGTTTTGTGGGACCTGTCTAGAGCTCAATTCACAGAGACTGAGGGGCTTTCATCTCTCTAGAGCCTATCACTCTAAGCTGGAAAACAGGAGCTAAGGGACTCTCAACTCAGAACCTCGACCCGGCTTCCCCGTCCTCAAACCCCTCCTTCTCCTGCCTGTCACAGCAGCGGCCCCTTCTCAAAGGGAGTCTTTCAGCTTTGTTTGTGGGACCCCGGCTCCAGGTCAATGTGAGCCCACAGATGTAGTGCTGCAGCCTGGGAGCAAACAAATAGTTTGCTTGGTGAGCTTCGGACGTTGTTTTAGATATTTCATCAGACCGAAGCTATTACTGATTGAAGTATTTAGTGTTGCTACACCAGAACTAATATGACTGGGGTGACACTGGGGTGCTGGGCTCTGTGTTAGATTCTATTACTTCATCAGCGGAGGTGGGCTGTAGGTTCACCAGCAAAAGTTCACACACTTCTTATTGATGTGGCAAAAATTCATTCGACACGTCTCAACAAAATGCCACGGAATGTCTAAGATAAATTAAAACTGGTGACACCTGCTGTGGCATTTTCAGAAACACAATTATACTGACCTGGACGGGAATGGCATTTAAAAGAAACATATTTGCACCCATCAGAGGGATTATTGCAACAAATCTCATTTAATAGACAGACTAATATAACCTGCGCCGGGCAAAGACCTTGATGTATTTCCTCCAACATTAGGGCTGAATTAGCTTGTGTCCATCAGAATGTTCTTTCTTTGATCTGCGCCATGATGGGGCTGTTGCGCATGCACAAGGCCGCGTCCTTGCACAGAGTGTGTTTTGTCGTGCCCTCTACAACCCCTCTGAGTGGCAGCCCAGCTTCATTTGGGAGACACCGCCGCTGTCTTCCATCTCCTGCTGTCTTTGCTCAAGCCTTTGTGTGAGCCTCAGCTGCTGATTGGGCTGTATAATGTGACTGATGTCCTCTGGGCAATCTGCTGTTGGGACAAGGACGCGCTCAGGTGATCCAGAGGCTGATTGGCGCCGGGCTAATGGAGAGGACGCCGCGACCTCTGGGGGAGCCAGGTGCCAAACCGGGCCTGTTAATTATGCATCGAGAAGCTGCTGGAACCAGCCTCCCTCTGCTCATGTGGCGTCTAAACAAGCAGAGAAATTCACCAGTAACACAATCTTGCTAGTCTGGGTAGGTGCGTGTGTTGGGGTGTGTGTGCGTGTGTGTGTGCGTACACCAACATGTGTGCGAGAATTTAGACCATCTGGTGTCATGCTGAGCTGTCTCTCTGCGCATTGTGTGAACATCAGAGAAGAGGATACTTAACTACTGTGCATAGGTGTGTGAAATGTCCATATTTACCTGAGTTGGGATTTCATGGCTGGGCTGGAAGAGCCAGCTGATCACATTTATTTATTTTTTTCTTTCTCTGCTGTCCTCTGCACCTTCTTCATCCCTCCCTCTTCTTCCCTTTCCAGCATCTTGCACTGTTTTAGCTTCAGATGGTCTGCTAGATAGGCTAATTCTCCGCTACTTTATCATCTACTATAATCAGACAGGCGTAAAGAAGCTGTGTTACGCCGTGCTACATGTAGTGCAGTTTAAGTGTGTGTATGTGAGTATGTGGTGGGCTGCGTTGTTAGGGGTTCTGGCTGCCAACACTATTTCTTTTAGACAGTCAAAAAGCCTTGTTTTGGATGAGGTATGTTTATTGTTCATGCTGACACCGCTTTTATGACAGAATGACTAACGAGTACACTTTTGTGTAAGTGCAAATGTGTATTAGTGTGGCACAAACACTGTTGAGAACAACAGGAATTAGCAGAAGTCAAAGTGAAATTTATGGTTTCAAAATTCTGGGGTAGCTGGAGAGCAACGGCTCGTTGCAACTATACACATTTTTTAAAAGTTTTAAAAAAATTATGATTTATCTCCATTTACACAAAAAATAGTTCAACATCTATAAAATGTCATATATCCACAGTGCCTTTCCAAAGTGTTCATGTTGCTTTTTTTTTTTTTTTTTTTTTACATTTTTGTTGCATTACAATCAGAAACCAATCTAACACAGATGTGTTTTGATGTAAATAATCCCACTGTGGCTTTGTTGTTGTGTCATTTTCTGCTAAAAGGGAGACTACTTAAATCTTTCGACACCATCATCAGGTTTTCTTCCAGGACTGCCCTGTACTTATCTCCATCCCAACTTCTCATTAACTTTGACCAGCTATGCTCTCCCTGCTTCTCAAATTCGTCCTCACAGGATGATGTTCCCGCATTGCAGCATGGGTAAGGTTTGTTGTGGGTGATCAAACATAGCCATCATCTGACTACACTACCTTCTTGGACAAGTTCTCTGTGTCCCCTGCAAATTTTAAACAAGCCTTCCTACAGCATTCTTTCAATGATGTTCCTTCTTGTCAGTCTAACAATAAAAGCTAGATTTGGGGAATGTCCACCTAGTCCTCAGATTCTCAGTAGTTAAAACACTAATTGCTCATGTGTAAACATTCCTAGTGCATTCATTTCTTTGCAGTTTTGACTTTTACATTAATATTACAAGAAATACTTGATAATGAGTAGACATAAAAGTCAAACTAAATGAGGTTGCAGATACAGTAGAGGTGTTCATATTATTTTACTTTGACAATATTTTTCCTTTAATGCTCATATTATTATTCTGTGACTGTATCGTTGTACTGCAGCTGAGATAAAGAGCATGTTGTAATGTCTGAAAGCAGCTAGAGGTCCATTACGTAGCTTACGTCCAGACAGGATGATGTCATTAGGAAGAAAGCCTAAAAGGATCTGGTCTGAAAGGTGATTCCTTTTTTTTTATGCAGCTCTGAATACAAAGCAGTTTGTTTTGAGTGTCCTTTTTTTTTTTAAGAGCAAATTTTATCAGCTGAGTAGATTAATGTGTAGAACACCGCTGAATAAAAAAAGCGAATCAAGTCGTGTTGTGTTTCGTCTTCATCAATCCATTTTTAGTACCTGCTTAAACCTTAGAGGTTTGCATGGGGAACTGGTTCCTCTGGTAATCAATAGACAAAATTTGGAGTACACCCAAGGCACCACCAGTCCATCATAGAGCAATACGGAGACACACAACCATGCCCATACACACGCTCACAACTGCAGACAAGATCGAGAGACCATTAACCTCAAATGGAGGAAGAATAGAGAGAGGAAACCAAAGGAACCAATGAGAACCCATACATGCTCATGACCCCAGCTGGGCTCTGAATCCAGGATTTTCTTGCTATGAGATGAAAGCACTAAAAACAGTTCCCTTGTGCAGCCCATAATGCAATAAATCAAAGAAAAGAATTGACATTTGCACTTGGTGATGCAATGAAATGACAAAAGCAACATTGTACAAGTGAAACAAATATGGTGACCATTTTGATACATAAACATCTTTAGTTACAAATTAAAAAAAAAAAAACATTGGGTTCATAGTGTTTGCTATGAACCCATAGCAAACATAAGTTCATAGTAAACATGGGCCGAGTTTAATTAGTAATCCAGCTACTCAAAAAGAACCCCTGTCCTCGCCAACTCCATTGATTTCTATTTCATAAACAATGTTTTATTGAAAAAGTTACTTCTAGTCAGTATCTACTGTTTTGGCACTGAAACAACCTAGCTGTAGTTAAGTAATGACTAGACCACCTTAATATCACTTTATATTGTGCTAAGCAAATATCTATAATTGGATTTCAGGCATAGAGAACCTGAAAGGATGTTCCATAAATAATCACTAAAGGCTTATTGCAGTACAGGGAGTTTTTTGTTGCATACATAAAGCATGCAGTAGTAATTAAAAAAAATGATAGATTTGCATTATGTTATGTGTCTTCACTGCTTACTTATGACTACTACTATACTGGTTTGTGATTTTCATGCATGACAATCCCTCATATTTTTGAAAAAAATGAGATAAAATCCAGTTGATTGAGATGATCAGAAGGCAGCCATAACTCAAAAAACAAATTTCTTACAACCCAGGTATGAAATGAGTACTAACACAACACGCTATGCCTTAAAGCAGGTGGGTTTTAAGGTAACTACAGAGTTGCAGAAAACTATAACATTGGCTTTGTTGGCAGGTGCCACTGCAGAATGTTAAGAACAGAAAACTGTCCCTATAATTTGCACATGCTCATCAAAACTGGACAATTAGAGACTGACAAAAAATTACCTGGACCCTGAGTTTCTATAGGGGCAGATCTTTGTGTTAAAAACATAGAAAGCTGAATCCATCCTGTCTTGGATGCTGCTGGTGATGGTGCAATAGTGAGTGGAATAGGCACCACTTTGTATCAATTGAACATCATTTAAAGGCCACTGACTACCTGAATGTTGTTACTAACCATGTCAATTTATTTAAGACCACACTGTACCCATCTTCCTGCTCCAACAGCCATCATATTAATATGAAAAAAAAAAACCTCTGAGGAATCATTCAAAGACTAAAACGTTTCTAAGCGCAAAATGGGAGTAGCCAGGTGTGCCTAATAAAGTGGTCAGCGCGTATGCATTTGAAGAATTAACTTAATTTTGATTTACTGAGATAGTCCATACAGACAGGTGGGAGAAAAAAGTAAAAGGATGAGAGAAAATGATAACTTTGAACTACAAAGGTCTGTCACCACCCGGCTTGCTGTAATTACTGAAAAACATTTTTTTTTTCATTTATTTTAGTTGATTAAAAAATACCAGAACAATACTGTAAGGTAAAATAACTTTATATTTCTTTTTCACTACCGCCGGAAAAACAAGCTGTAGTGTTTGTTGAATTTTTATCTGCATGGTCTAGGGGACATCTGTGGTTTAATTCATCAGAACAGAGCAGTGTCCTATTAAGCATTGTCATTTATCTGTTTTTGCAGACTTACTGCTGAGGTCTGACCCCTCTAATGGCGAGAACTTTCCATCTAGTTAGAGAAACATAGTAAGTAGAGTTCTGCAAACTCCCACGCAGCTTGAAAAGCAAAGTATGTCACATTTGAGTTATTGTCAGAATGGCGGATGCAGTTTTTGTAGCTGCGTTTAAAAAGATTAAGTTCTGAAGTCACACCGAGCAAACATTAAATTCATTACTTTTCGTCTCTCTTGTGGTTTTCTCGGGTCGTGTTTTCAGTTATCATATTTCATCTACGTCGAGAGAGAGAGTGAAATACAGTGTGATAAATGTGAGATTTGTGCGCAGTCGAGTGCAGAGGAGTTCGTAATAAAAAGTTTTATTGGCTACGACATTTTTAGTTGTTTGGCTCGGATTCAGTTATCTGACAGTGGCCTTCACAAATAATCCGTTGTGCAAATGCTTCAAACTCCGGGTCATTGTCACAGAGGGGAATGCACTGTATTTGACGCTGTACCAAAGCACAAATGCATTGAACAGCAGCTTAAAGTCTTCGAGTCATGCCAGCAATGAGCCATGACATACTGTAGGTTTGGTTAAATCCTCCATGACTGGAAGCTTTGATGTGACTTTAGATAAGGCTCTGCCAGTTTTTTCCATAGTGTTTTTTTTTTCCTACCATGTCTGCCTCTAAATATTCCCAACTGTCTCAGTAGACTATTCAAGGGCATAATTCATCCAGATTTCTAATATTTCTACAAAAGCTGGATTGTTGTGGTAATCAGAAGAGTGATTCCCAGGTCATCTAAAGGATTGTTTGTAATTAAATATTACTGATTATCCAGACATTAAGCTTAAACCTTTTGTCATGATAACTAGAGATATCGAAGGCAAAGCACAACTCTTAACTGTTATACTTAACTTATACATCAGAAATATTAAATCTTTATTGGCATTATAGAAATCTAAGCCGCATTATGGTTGGTCAGCAAAGATGATTTATTATTGCTGATGAACTCCAAGTCTTTGACATTGAAATGCATCCTTGCTCTTCACCCCAAGATTTAGCTCTCTCCACTGATTCTCTGACAGATTCAAGTATGGATTCTGCCTAGGCAGATCCAAAATGTAAATATTTTTGTAACCTGAGCATTTCTTCACCTCTTCAGTTTTTTGTTTTTAGGTCTTTGTCAAGCTGCCTTGAACAATGCTACACAAGACTGAGTTTCTCTGCAGACTTCTTGGTTGAGAATTTCGATGGAGACCTCTTTCGTCAAAACATTGCTTACTTTGACACCCACAAATTTTAAATCCATAAACACGCTTGTAAGAATGCCATTTATGTGTTGTACTAATACAATATAAATGGTACCCCAAAGGTAGCAGATAAATGCCACATAGGACTCTATAAGCACACCTTTGGGTGCTCATTAAAGACCAGGTTGTACAGGGAATAATTATAAAAAATATATAATGTTTAATTTGCTTTCGACAGCAAATATTTTTTTTTATTTACTAGTTTCTAAAAAAATCAATTTAGAGTTGGACAAAAGAATCTAAGAAGTAATGATTGATTAAGGTACAACCAGCACTGATGTCACAACATTTCTGTATTTTTAAGGCTGGCTGTGTTTTCAGAGAGCAGCGAGGAGTTGTCAGGAGAGATTTAGAAGAAAATAAAGCACATTCCAGCAAGAAAAACAATGCTGCATAGTTTAATAGAGTAAGGGGAATAGATTTTCAGTCAGTTTTAGAAGGATGCGTTTAGTAGCGATGACAACAGGGATGAGAATTTATATCAAGGGGAGCAGTCATTTGAGGAAATTGTATCTCTGTTCATAGGGTAAACAAATATACCTTAAACTATTAAAAATATTAAATATACAATAGTTAAAATATTCCTTTCATACTTATTTGCTGGGACTAGAGTTTATCCTATATATTTGTAACCCAGGTTATTTGGGACAACCCAGATATTTTTAATAATGGAGGTTACGTCTCCTTTTGTATATTTTATCCTGCTCATCATTCTTGAACTCGTATGAAATCCCGCGAGATTTTGTGGGATTTGAGTTTTTAAAAGTACGGCGGTGCCTAATGTTTGGTCTGGGAGAGCATGTGGTGGACAGGGACGTTCAGGGCCGGCTGCTGCAGGTGAGCTTTAAATTGTTTTAATTCATTTATTTGTCGTTTTTGGTTGTGATATGCTTACTGGTATGCCTTTCAGTTTCTATATGTCTCTAGTCTTCAAGAGAGTCGGTTTTCTTGGGCTTAGAAATTGGACAAAACAAACCAGTGAGTGTCTGTCAGATTGTTTTGGCGCATGCTCACGCTAACATTAGCATGCTCCAGTGTTAGCATTCTTCTTTAATGCTAACATTAGCATGCTATGTTAACGCTGAATCCATGTGTGATTGTTGACCTGTGACCATTGAGCTAATTTGTTTAGCATTTTTATTGATGATATGTTTATATATTGTCTGAAGATGAAATATTTAACATTCAATTCTATAACATTGATTAAGATGAAGAGTACTATATTTGAACCCTTGTCATTATATTGATAAGCAGTGAAGTGAATCATGTTCATGCATATTTTTTCATCTAATCATTTAATTTATTTATTAGAAGGAAGTGTGCATGGCATTAATAATGCCTTGATACTGAGTTGCATTAAGAGGAAATGGACTTAATGTTGGTCATATTTGCACAGGTCAGGTCGAGCTACCACTCGGCCTGTGGCCCAAAGAACCGGACGCTGAGCTGCTGGATCTCCATGTTTGTGGTAGGAAGGATCGTTTTATTTAATTTCTCTCTGGGATCAACATCGAAACGTGCTAAAGACTGGTTCAGTCTTTTGATTCTTGGATTGGTCACTGGATGAACAGAACTGGACTATTCCCACTTGTGTGGGATCTTTATTAAGATATGGACATTTTTAAAGAGTTTGATCATCAGCTTATTGGAAATGCTCTGGTTGATGTAAAACCAGTTTTGATTATGAAACGTATTGTAAATATGTATGTGTTGTAAATATTTTTTCCAGCTATAATATAAATCTGCGCTGCTTTCTGTCTGAGTTAAACACATCCCTGATCCTTCCCATGTTGTGTCTCTGCTCTTCTGATAAATAGTCCCTTACTTTGAATACTCATCACCTCTTGAAGTAGAGAGGGAAATGAATATTTGTGTATGTGGCCCAGTATTGGTCTTGATAATAATTGAAATATTTAATAAAGTACATCCTGGAATTGATAAAAACCTAATTTGATGGAGCTTACAGAATATTTTCCTGCATTCATCTTACCTTCTACTTTTGCAAGCCTTCCACCGCTGATGCTCAGAGGCATCTCCACAGCATGATGCCACCACTGCCATGCTTCTCAGGTGGCGGTGTGCGTTTGTGTTGATGTGCACTGTTTGGTGTCTGTAAAGCATGGCGTCTGCTCCCACTGTCATAAAGCTCAATTGTGCTCTCATCAGAACAGTGTTTTCTTCACCTTGACCATGGCGTCTCCCACAGGCTCTTTGGGAAACTCAAATCAACCCTTGAGCTGAGTTTTCTTCAGCAGTGGCTTTTTCATTGTCACTGCCCCATAAGGTTTTGACTGGTGAAGAATTTGGCCAACAGTTGTCTGCAGAGTCTCTCCCATGTCAGCTTGTAACTCCTTCTGTGTAGTTTGTTTGTGAGGATGGTTTGATTTAGTAATATTACTTTTATACACATTTCATTTTCCTTCCTGGATCTCTGTTGAATTGGTTCAGACACTTTAAAAGGGGTGAATATTTACGCATCCACTTATTTTATGCAGCATATTTTTACTTGTCATTATGCTGTAGAACATCAGACAAGTTTTGTTTGTCCAAAAATCCTGATTGCATGACTGATTTGTAAAAGCAATAAAAGGGTAAAACTTTCAAAGGGACAAATACTTTTTTATAGGCACTGCATTTCTCTTGACCCTTACATAAGGACTGTAATAAAGTCTGGCTCCTTGGAAGCAAAATATAAAGAAAATACAGATGACATATGTTTTTTATAACTCATAAAGTCCACATACCGTATCTTCAATACAAATATTTCTCTTTTTGACTTTAATACTGCAATGAAACGGAGGCTTCAGAGATACAGAAAGGCAGAAAGCGTGGTGTCGAATTGTGCCTAACTTTGGGGGTTGTAAACCATGCATGTATTTTTATAGTTGATCTTCAGACTGAAAAGGAAAAAACAGAAGAACTTGAACGTAAAAAAGTTGCAAACCTGTGAAACTAGTTTATCAGAACTAATGTAGTCCAAACCGATTTAGCAAAATAGACTTCTGCTACAATAATTTTGCTGCTTCCATAGAAGTGAAAAACGTTATCATAAAATAAAATAACCCTGTAGTGAAGATAAACATGTCCAAAGATCGTTTTTAGTTTTGGAGGGATAATAGTCATTTCTGAAGTGAAGCAGATTAGAACAATGACTCATTCCCCACGGTAGGAATTTTTAGACTTAAAAAGTTGTCCTTGTGTGCTATAATGATGACGCTGCTTGTCTCCAATTACAGTAGGTATTGTGTAAGCATGTACACTCAGGATGAGAAGCTGCTCCCCTGATGCTGAGAGCCAACGTCACTGGTAGAGACAGAAATAACGCACAATCTGTTTCAGATATAAATCCTCGGGGGATGCAGGAGGATGTGCTGCTCTCTGTTGCACCGCTGGAGTTGTACATGAGACCATCCTGACACGGCTTTAAGTTGAGCCCAAAATTATTTTTACATAGATTTTTTTTTTTTTTAGGATGATCACATCACAATTAAAACTGTAAGATATGTGAAGCAAACTCGCAAGGTCACATCCAAGGGCGAGTCAGCTCGAGGGATGTTTGCACATATTCGCCAGGTGTGTTTCCTCCTCTTCTTTTTCCTGCTGCGGTTTTTCTTTTTTTTCTTTTTCCTCTTAGTCACACATGTTACACCCACTCTGGAGCTCTTCTACAAAATCGGGCCAATCTCCTCCTGTCTGCGGAGATTGAGCTGCTCATCAGAGTCTGTTAATTACATCGTTCTCTAAAGGGATGACAAGTTAAGCCACTTTCTTTTCGTGGTTGGGTTTTGAGACACGGATTCGGCCCTAAAGGCTAACACGAATAACCCATTGGGTGAAAATGGCACCGACAATTGGTTAGAGGGAAATAACTATCTTAGTGTTGTGCTGGCTAAGACAGGAACATTAGGATTCAAAATGTGTCCCTGCTTGGCACTTTACAGTTGTGGTCTCCCCCCCCCCTCCTTCTCTCCCCTACGGGCTACTCTATTACAGAGAGAACAAGCACATAATTGGAATTTAATACAGTTACAGATAGAGAAGACATGTGATTGTCTTGTGGAACTTAGGGACTCGTTAAACCTCAACAATGACAGCTACAACAAAGCCAACGGGCAGTAGTGATCTCTTCACGGTATTACGTTAAACTTAAAGAGCCTGGTGGGTTTATTAGCGCTTGAGCTGTGCTAAAGGACTATTTCTAATTCTTATAGCTATCGTAGACGCTGCTGTCTGATAGCTCAGCTCAGCCTAACAAGATGTAAAAAGGTCAAGTGATGCAGGCACTCTATCCTTCAATCGAGTGCTTTTAACTTGCACCACCGGCTTCTTTTATAAACATGTGATTTATAAACATCGTTGTAAAAACTGCATTCGTTTCCCATGCAGTTGTTCTTTGTAACTTTTCCAACACATTTTCCCATCAAGTTTCCAAACTCTGACATGATTTGAATTATGTCAGTAAAATATGCAGTTCAGTTTTACATTTTATCAAAGGATATTGAAATGCTTCTCAATGATTAAGAGGAAAAAAAATACAATTGGCATTACATTAATTAAACCCTTCTTATTTTTTAAAATTTCTTTGAGGAGCTCAATGTTCCTCTTGGTATCGACCTAATCTTTAGCTCTCTCCACAGATTTTGTATGAGGCTCAAGTCAGGACTTAGACTAGGCCATTTCAGAGCATTATTAATATTACCTTCAGTCAGAGGAAATGCAGCTTTTTAAAAATATTACTTTAAACCTAAATCTTGCAGGGGTGTGAATAATTTTGAGCTGGACTGTATCTGTACCATACTGCATGAAAACATAGCCTAACTTAAAAATGTATATTTGTCACAGATATAGGAAGCTTCTGAAATCACAAACTGTTTTGAAGAATCTGTAATCGGTGGACAATAATCCTGCCCTCTGTTCCTTTGAATAACATTTTTGCGCCTTTCTGATTTTTATTCATTGCTCTCGTATTTTATTGTTTTTGTTGATGGTTTAAAGTATCAGTTTCACTTTCACTCCTAGATCTGATATATATATATATACATATATATATATATATATATATCAGATGTGTCCAAAGTGACCTCCATCTGAATGGTTATGTTCCATTTCTTCTGGCTTTTGACTCATTGCTGCGACACACTTACGGGACTCCATTCGAGTCAGAGGGTCCAGGAAGTGGAAGATAAATTGCAAGCATGACTGATGTTGTGACTGGTGCTCTGTTGAGTAACTGTAGCTCACACCTTCGTTTGGAGTTTGCAGGTTTCAAATGTGCATCTTCACTTGCACTGCATGGACAAAGCTGTTACCACATGCATCAAATGAATCACTTCAGCTTGGTACGTCCTGTTATTACAGCCAGTTTCATAACAGTTTTGCTGGTTCTGATTGCACAACTTCATTACTGATACAAGCACCTATCCATTGTTGTTCTTTCCTGTATTCCCATATGTGTGGCCATTGTTATTCCAATTGTTTTTTTGTTTGAGAATGTTTGGTCACATTGTCAAAACTCCATCATTAGTCAACACCAGATATTTGTTTTAATATTTTTGCAGCACTTTCTTTTTGTGAAACCTGCTCTGTTTTTTTTTTTACCACTTTACTTTGAATATTAGAGTAAATATGTCTGTTTCTTGGAGATTGCACATGTTAGTTGAAGTGAGTATAGCTGTGTTTGATCAAACTTCACAGGTGAAGCCTTGGTTAACAAGAATGTTACTAAGGAAATTGAATCTTAGAATATGTCTGAATATCATTCTTTCTAGTTTTCAATACTTCCCCATCTTTCTTCTTTGCAGGCATACGTGCCTTCATCCCTCTCCTCAAACGCCTTCCTCGTCCGACATTGCCTCTCGCAAGGAAGTGCGTCTACTTCAGGCATATTTTCTTACAGGCAGCAAATATCAATAGCATCTGGATGATATTTACTGGTGTGGGGAAGATGAATGTCCTGCTCTAAATGCTTCAACCTCATTGCCTTTTGGAATATTAGTCATGTAAACAACGTCTGCTTATTAATGGTAAAAGCTTTCCCTAATGATCCACACCTCACATGAGTCTGAAATATCAAGTCAGGATATAAAGAGCAGCCATAGATCATCATAATGAATGATGGGAGGCTGGCGGAAGGCTGGGGGAGGAGACCCGTCTCCATGCTAATTCACTCGCTATTTCCCTTCTTGATTCATATGCTATTTGGTCATAATACATCAAGGCTGTATGATTCTTCCATTAAAGCAGCGAGCTTTGCTTTCACTTTGCTGATGATGATTTGTCAGCATTATAGAGCACTTATAAACCTAAAGATTTCTTTCAGGTCTAAAGGAAGAAGACGTACAAGTCACTGTAGTTGCTTGCAAGGTTGAAATCGCAATCTGACGTGATGTTTACACGTCGAGTTATTCTGCCTCCTGAAATGAACTCCACAAGGAATAGAAATAATTTACAAACCTAATCAAATGTGTTCAAAAGAAGCAGTATGTGTCTTTTAACGAGCGCTCTGATATCAGTCTGACACAATCAGTCTCCTGAGAGAAACCATCAAAGCCCTGTTACTTTTTATCATGCTGGATGATTTCTATGAAAATTGGCATGACTGTAAATTTGCTTCTTGTCAAACGTTGAGTAATCAGAAGCCAGCCAGCTGTAAATAAACAAATGCACTTCACTACCCCCTGGCATACTAATCAGCTCAATCACAATATTGCTCATAATGGGGGGGTGGTGGGAGTATTTCCTTTCATGGTGCTGCTAAATGGTCAGTGTTAATGATAATTCTGTAATGAATCACGAATATACCTCTGAATTTGCTTTAACGGCTTCTGTCGCTTATCCGCGTCCATGAACAGATTGGCTTTAATGCGACCAATCTCTGTAAAACACCAACTGGTTCATATCACAGCAGTGCGGTAATGAAAGTGCCTCTGGGAGCAATGGTTAAAGGGGTCACATGTCTGTAGTGGTGCATTAGCATCGCTGTCAGGGTGTTACACTACCTACGATGCAGGTGGATGTGTCTGTTCAGCCTCTTATATGGAATAATTTAATTCTCCAATTAGCTCAAAATGTTTGGAGAAGGTAATGGATGGGAAACTTAAGTGGCAGTAAGCCCATCTGTTGTCAGTTCTTTTTTTTTTCTTTTAAGCTTATGCTGTTGAACGATAAATGCCCCTGATATAATTATGACGATGTTGTCTGCTGTCACTCAAAAATGATTTATTTTAAGTTTAGTTTATAAATATAGTCTCATCTGAAGGCAAACTAGTCCAGGAGTCTTACAGAAATATGTAATTAAATCATACAATCGAGTCGTTTCTGCATCCCCAGAATAAAACACGGAGAAGCAGCATCAGCTATTATCTGGAATAATCTTCCACAAAACTGCAAAACAGCAGAAACACTGACTTCCTTTAAGTTTTACTTTGAACCAGAACAAATGGAACATTGGCCAACATATTTGATGTGTATTGATCATTTTTATGATTGTACTTTACAAAATGCAACGTATTGATGAGTTTTACTGTATTGATGATTTTTACTGTTTCTGATTTATGGTTTCATGATGTAATGCTCTTTGAACTGCCTTGCTGCTGAAATGTTCTATACTGATTGGTATTGATTGATTTTATTAATTTTTAATTCCATTACATTTGTGTTTAACCGATATGTGATACACAGTAGTTGAATTAAGTTTACTGTCAATCACTAAAACATTTTTTATGTTAGGAAAACTTGTTAGTTGCATCAGGTCTTTCACTTTGCTTAAAACTTTACGTGCAAAATGTTTGCATTTAGATGACTTAATTTGTCATATGTCAATGACAAATGAAAACATTTTTGAATAGCTTACAGAACAATGTTTTATTTGACATGAATATACAATTAACTTAATTTAAAATATTCTCAACTTGAGCTTCTACAGTTCGGTAGTGTGTATAATTATTTTTCAAAGCTTAAGGGTTTATTTGTCTGAACCCAATGATGAAAGACATTCTCTTGTTTGTGTGATTGTGTATGTTTATTTTTTTTTGCAGTGTGAGATTTATTGCTAACTTATCAGATCACTAGAGACGAATAAATTATTTTACACTCCACGGATGATAAAGAAAAATAAGCGTTACACATCCAACAATGTTTTGACAAAAGACAAAAATCAGAATTATAAAAATGTTACCTGAATTTATTTTGATGACTATAGTTATTAAAATGTAAAAAAAAAAAAAAAAACGGCTATGAGCATGTATTAGTCTCTTTATTAGTTAGTTTTGATTTTTTTTTTTCTTTTTCTTTTTTTTTTTTTTTACTGGGGACCTCAGCAGGAAGTTTTTACCGCGTCTTGGTGTCTAAATGCATCGACTTGCTGCTTTCTGGTCTTGGCAGGTTTGCTTTTTGTGTTAACAAGTAATTGAACAGATGGGCCTGATAAATTGACCAGTGAGTCCAAATGGAGGACTTGCCTTAAAAATCTCAGAAACCTCTGTTGAATGGCTTTTTTTTTTTTTTTTTTATCTATCCATTTAAGTGACTAAATGCATCTCAGCCTAGATCTTTTCTATCTATGCACAATTCTTCTGCTTTTAGCCTCACCAACTTTATTCGAATTGAAATAACAAATCACTTTAGGTGACTTGCTTGTTGAAATCAGCGCAGTGTAGTTGTAATAATGTATGAGTGCAGAGCGGGGTAATACATGCTTAGACATGGATTCATGTTTCAGATACATTGCTTTTCGGCCCACTGAGTCTGGATCTTTCAGTTTGCATAATCATCATCTGTCCTGTTGGCTGGGGAGCCAAAGGGAGTGCAGGAAATTAGCGGATGTCTGCTCAGAAAATTACTTTATGTGTTACTGTGGTGATTTCTCAAACGAGGCAGGTAACCAAATTTATAAAGTGGAAGTAATGTCGGTAAGAGAGGATGTTACTGTGCATGAAATCTGGTGCACTGAAAATTACCAGCATGGCATGCAGCATGTAGTTTAATTCACTTTTCTGTTCATGTTAGTTTTTGTCAGCCTCTTTCGAGCCCAGGAATATTCTAAAATCTAAATTACGTTTGTGCATGCGAGCAAATTTATCCATGCCCTTTGAAACGATGTTTTCCTTAATATTGATTAATCTCTTATTGCAGTAAGATAAGTACTAAATTTGACAGCTACTGGCATGAAACAAAAAAGGAATATTTGGAAATCACCTCATTCTGTTAAATATGATGGAGAATATGTGATGCCATGTGGTTGTTTCTTTTCCCAAAGCTCCGGGAATCTTGTGAGAGTGCACTGCCTCTTGGGAGATTTGAAATATTAGGACATTTTACAGTAAAAAAAGAAAACTACAAGAAACCACTGAAAATGGCTCATCATTTGGTATTCGCAAAGGATAATGGACAACAGATATGGAAGGTTCACTAGACACAAAATAGAAAATTTCCCGTTGCCTTCAAAACCACCAGACCTCAAACTTATAGTAAGTATGAGCTAAACAGAGGAACGCGTTAAGGAGGACTCAGGACTCTGGACAATTTGGAGAGATTTTGCCAAACAAAAATGATCAAAGATGCCTCTTTCTTTTTGTGCTTCAACCTTGTAATATTTTACAGGCTACATCTGTTCTATTAGGGAAAAAAAAGGTTTGACAGCAGTGGTACTAATATTAGTGGAAAAGGACATTTTGTCTAAAAACGAGTTGCTTCTTATGGTGGGTGCAGTGCTAAGATTTTTAACTTCTCATTTTGTCTGTGGGTAATCTAGACGGTAATTTCCAATTGGAGCCTACTGTACATGTATTGTTTACCAATCATGTAGCGTAGAGGTTGCCTTATGAGCCTTAGACAAACTACTGCAAGACAATTCTCCTTCCATGGACAGAGTGCAGCTTGCAGAAATGTATAGTTTGAAATCATCATATTAATTTGTGCTTCTTGCTCTACCCAGTTATTGTTTGATTTTACATATTTTGATGTCTAGTGTTTTGTGACTATTTTCTGGACATTTTGTGTGAACATGTTTCAATCCTCAGTGAAGTTTAGTTGAGCTTAGACACAACAACATGTTGGAAGCAGAGATAAGAACAACAACAAGAAGGAGAGAAGGGTGCAAGCCTCACCAGGTAGTGGTTATTTCCACTCTGATCATTTTGGCCTAATGTGACTACTTTGCAATGCACTTCGAACCTCTTGTAATTTAACATAGGAAGTAACTTTTATCCATCTGCTGTTATATTGATGGGTGAGCCAAAAAGCTTCATCCAAACATTGAAGTCCATTGGAGAGACGGTTTCCCTCATTCTTCGAACAAACTCGGGCTGTCCAGAAGAGCAACAAGCTAAGACTGCCACATCAAAGAGAGCGTGAGAGAGTTGAAGAGAGAGGTTTCTAATCTGCCTGCTCACTGATAGCCTGAGATCCAGACGGAGGATGACGTTTCCACAGACATGAGGTAGTGAAAGTTCTGCTCATTAAATAATTCCCTCTTTTTCTTAGATCAGATAAGATCACTTAAAGTAAGATAAGATCGCTGAGATCTTCTTATATGAGGTTTAACAAAACCCTAATGAAATCTGATAACCAGCAAAACTTAAATTGGCTGAACAATAATAATGCTGAATATCACTGTTTACTTATTTTTGTCTTTAGAAGTAGATTGTTTGCTCATCACGGTTTGTTACTAGGTTATAATCAGTAAATACACGTCAATATAAATTCGTTTTGATCAATAATGCCCTTACCATTTAATTCTTTTGGCTGCTCAAGGAGACATTTTTTCTCCATATTTGAATCAGGCCTTTTTCTGGCTGTAAGTAAGCCATGGAACAGAGTTAAACATCTGGTTTGATTTAAGTTAATAGCAATTGTTATGGGAAAAGAAAAATCACCTTTATTAAGATGCATTAATTGAGTGAAACAAAATAATTGATTTAATAATACAACAATATAAATTAAACCAAGTATAGTAGATGGCATTTCTTTGCTTATCAATTTCCTGAAACTGAAGTTTGGATTATTCTAAAATTTTCAGTGTCTGATTGATAAAATAATAATTCTGTTTACAGAATTTTTTTTTTTTTTTTTCTGGGATTCCAACAAATTTATCCACGTCGGTATTCGAGCTGACTGGGCTGTTGCTGTTTTACAAACTGGCAGTCAATATGCAACTTCCACATATAATAAACTGAGTGCCATGCATCATTTCAGCTCTTACAGAAACCCCGAGCCATGTCCGAGAGAGGCTGATCACACTTGAGCGCCCGGATTCATTCAACCAGACTCGCACACAGTGCATTACTTAAAACAGGAGAGCCACTTGACTCAGGAGTGGTCAAGATTATTGCTTTATTGGTGCCTTAAGTATGCCACTGGAGATGCAGCACAAGTAGCCAAGCTTTAAAAGCATAGTGGCTCTCAGATTCCCACGTACAGAAGTGCTATCGGACTTGTCCAGCCAGCTCCGGCGCCTGTGCTTGCCTTGGCACTGGCACTAGCCTGGAACCGGGGCTATGCCTGGGGCCAGCAGCAGATACAAACACAGGGACTTATGTCCTGTGGAAATACAATACTGCTGCCCCTTCCCCCAGTGTCTACTTCAGAAGCCAGGCCCTTGGTCTTGTGGTTGGCTATAAGCGCTGGCGTGTATGTAGCTGTTTGTGCTATGTATGGGCAGGATAGGCTTTAGGAGTCCGAGTGTTGAAAAGGACACATTGTGCCTCCTTATCATCCGATCTTTTTCCTCAAACATGAAACAGATTTTTTTTTTTTCTATAAGTGTGACTTTCTGAATGTCTCACCTGTCAGAAGGGATTTTCTGTAGCTCTTGATGTGAAATTGTCTTTGCGGAGGCGCAACAGTAGGCTGATACATAGAAAAGCAGCACGGAAAAGGATGACACAGGCTCACTTTGTTTCACCCCGGAATCCTGGCCCGACCCTGGTCTGTATCATAATAATAGCTCTGTGTGACAACCATACTGGTCCACTCAGAGCAAATGTGAGCTGACAGTTGCTTCTGTGCGAGGAGCTTGCTGGCTGCGGCAGTTGCTGTTGGCCTCTCTGCAGCGTTATTGTACTGTAGGTAATAAAAGCCACAGAAGGGTTGTGTGCCAACACTGGTGAGCTACAGCCAGGGCAGATATTGCGCACAGCAGCCAAAGCATCATGTACCATAAATAATGCAGCTGGGTCAGGACACACGGAAGAGGACGGAGTCAACAGTGACATATTCAGCACGAGTGTCACGTCAGAGAAAATGTAGAGCCAGAATAAACAAGATCCGTAACTCGTAGTGGTTTGTGTTTGATGCGCACAACCTCAAGAATAATGGGGCCGATGCAATGAAATTACACGCTGAGCTAGATGTGCTGGATTTATTTTAAACACATCTCCCGCAGGGCGAAGGGATTCCCCCAAAAACTCAAAGGAACGACCCAGTTCGCTGCAGACTGTCCAGGTCCGTTAAGCTTTGACAGAGTCTTTGTTTGTAATGGGCATTTTGTGGTTGCAGGGTACACGGGTGGGTCGAGTATCAGACCGCCTGACCAAACAGTCACCCCACTGTTCTCCGGCAGAGAACACTCGGAGCAGCCTCAATTAGTTTCTGCAGTAATCTCCCATTCCTGTCACATGATCTGGCCTGTTTGTAATAACACACAGGGGGCCTGGGCTGGTCTGCTCAGGAAATGAGATGATCCATGGCTGACAGCTTAGACACAGCTGCCATGTATCCGTTATTAATATGCTTCAAAAACAGTTTACTCTGCCCCGTCTGCAGGGAGGCGCATGCACATTTGTGCATGTGTTTGCCGGGACACAAACAAACGCGCGTTGGAGATCAGTGTAGATCAGAGATCAGAAGATTAGCTCTAAAGCTGATCAGATTATTGTGCGCGCTTCATATTGCCTGTGAAACATAAGCTGAGCTCAGTGATTTAGCTCCAACCTGTTGTTACAACTCAATAGCATGGAATTTATTACTAAGCATGCTATTGTAGAAGCTTTAAAATCATTTTCCAGTTTCTTCCCTTTCCATTATCTCCATTAGAGACCTAAAATCTCAAACCATCAGCGTTACAGCAAGCGTGTCATGTTTTACCGTTGATGATACGAGCATTTTTGCTTTCACCTATGTCTCATCAATCCACAGCCTTTCCTGCTTGCATTGGTTGTGGAGCGGGATTGCATATGATGACTCTGTGAAGTGTTCGCAGACTTCTCCGTAAGAGCAGAAAAAATACCTTGACTGAAAAGCTCCAGTTCAAAGGCTGAGATTTGCTTCTACTTGGCTCTTCGCAGAGCTGGAGATCAAAGCTAAATGCTGAGCAACAAATGTGTGTTTCTGTCACTGGTGATTTGTCTGTGTGTTTGATCAGCAGCCCCCCTTATCTGCCTGCCTCACTCTGCTGCTAATGTGCAGTAATAGACCGCCTTTCATGAGACAAGAGACCACGGAGTTGACTTGAAGGATGTGACGTAGGTGAGTGGTGCAGATGGGAGCACACTTTGTAAAATTGCAAAGGAAATGTTTGACCAATGTTCCTCTAAGCCAGTTGTGTGTAGTGTTGGATGCATATGGGGTACTTTTATATATATATATATATATATAAACAATAATCCGCCCTAATAAAGTCTTGGAGATATCCACACATTTGTGTGAAATGTTTTTACCCTCTTAAATGTTCCAGATGAAAGCATTTTAGAACCAGACAACATATTAAAAAAACCGTTTGACAGGATATACAAACAAATCAAATAGATCATGTGTGATAACACAAAGTTGGCTCAAAAATCTCTAAAAGCAGCCCATCATCCCCTAAGAAAATGTAAGAACAGATCAGAAACAAAGTTACTTATGTCCATCAGTCTGGAAAAGGATATAAATCTATTTCCAAGGATTTCAAACTCAAGAGAACCACCAGAGCAATTTATGAAAACTGGTAACAGTGGTGAAAGGAGTGCACCTTGCGTAGAACATTTCAGAGGAAAAACATCATACTGACAGTCAACCATGATAGTGGTAGTGTAACACCTGGGCTGAGTTGCTCCAAAACACATCACAGTTCCACTACTCCATGGCTAAAAAACCATTTTGGAATGGCCCAGTCAAAGTCCAGACTTAAATCTGAGTGAATTGCTGTGGTATGATCTTAGGCAAGCTTAATGCTATTAGTACTCAGAAAACCTTCCAGTGTTGTTATATTGAACAATTCTGCAAAGAGTGGACCAAAATTCCTTATAGCAATGTAAAACATTTATTGCCAATTAACACAAACATTTGATGATGGTTGTTGCTGCCAAGGATGACACAACCAGCTATTAGGGTTATGGGGCAATTAGTTTTTTTACATAAGGCCTTAAATTTGGATAACTTTTGTCCCTTAGCAACAGTGTTGATGATTAAATGCAGTTAGACCATTTGAAACCATCACTGGAAAGCTGTATTTAGCGTTTATTTAGGTTGTCTGATTTTAAGTTGTTTCATGGTCTAAATCATTTAAAGTGGGCTAATTAAAAAAACAAGAACTTTACAAGGAGGGCAAAAACGTCTTCAGAGCCCCCTCCTTATTAATCCTACACCCTAATCTCAAGTACAGATTTTTTTAGTCACCCCCTGTTTGTCCCTCCTCTTACTCCTTTAAGACTTTGCATAAATTAAGACAGCAGTCAAATAAAGCCCCTCTTTTACTTTACTAAAGGGAAATCCTGGCTTTGACCGGGTAGTTGTAAAATGCATGTGGTGGTTGGCAAAAGGAAAAACATTTCCCACAGGATGGACTGAAAGACCTGTTTTTTCATGTCTTGGCTGCCTTTGGTCTGGCAAAAGAGGAAATAGCTTAGCTTTTCAAGTCACTATGTAAATACTTGAAAAAGTGTGCCACTGTGCTTTAGCAAAACAAAACAAAAAAAAAAAAAACAGCATGATGTTTTTACAGGTCATATCTAACTTCACAAGCGGGCACAGCTAATCCACACAGTGCTTTTTGGCTTGAAAGAATTAAACACATTCCTGTGGGTTATATGTTTGAAAACCGCAGTATTTGCTGGATGGAGTATTTTCCTCCTATGGGCACATACTGTAGGTTTTCTAACTTAAAGAAAGGAGTGTTTAAAAAACAAAAACCCAACTAAATCTGGAGAAGCAGAGCAAATTCTATCCTTTTTTTCTGCTCTAAAAGTGAAAATGTGACACCATCAGACTCCCTGCTGGATTATTGGCCTCACTGACCCCTAATAACAGCATGATGGGTCTAATTAGAAAGGTTATATGTAGCTATAGTTTGAAGGGGACCAGTCCACAGAACAATTTGTTCATGCAGTCTTTGAGAAAACCCCCTGCTGATAAAATAACCACCCTGAAAAGAGCTGCTACAACCTACAGCCTCTTCTCAGAAATCACCTTTATGGTCCAAGTCTCCAATGACACCAGCTGGCTGGCAGGAGCGCAGACCGCAGGGCGTTAGGGATTGTTCACGTCCTCCTCCTCCTGCCAGCTCAGTCTCCTGCTGTGCACAGCTGGACAGGATCTGGATCAATGCTGTTTGTGTGGCGGGCGTTAACTAAGGGTGTGTGACGGTGTGACGGAGGTTGGGTTTGTTGTTGTTTATCCAGAGGGGCAGTGAAAGGTGATGTCAGACTGTGACCGTTTGTCTACATCAGGGGTCACTGCTGGATAATTAGAACTCATCCCTCCACCCACCCAGAGTTTTCTTCTTTCATGGAAACAATCAAAGTCCTTATAGCTTCAATTACCAACATCGATGATGATGAAATGCGGTTGGATATTTTTAAGATGATAGATATCGTCTCATAAAATGTTATAGCATCATACACCTCATATTGACTTCTGTTGTATTCATTCACTGTTTTAACTATGCCATCAGCTAAAATGCTTTTCATGGTTCTTTAGGTTTAGTCATCCTAAAATAGACGATGTGTATTTAAGATGTAAAAAAAAAAAAGGAACGATGCAAACATTATTCCTCTGTTACTGCTGACTCAGACAGAATTACTCATTAATCTTCAGATGTCCTGTTATGGATGCAATCTGTTCCAAACTTTTTGCTGTAATCAAAGGGCCCAGTTTGTTCCGAGGTAGGCCGACTTAGAGCCGCTCTGTCTGAAGCCTTTGATGGCTGAATCTCGCCGTGCAGAGTCTTTATCAGATTTTCCTCTGAGCCGAGTGTCTGGTTCCAGGAGGCAAAGGGACTGAGTTAGCAAGAGTCTCACGGGGGATAAGGTAACAGGTGGGCTGAGTGCCATTCACGGGGGTCAGACTGCACAATGCTAGCATTTCTCTTTGATCCTGATACCATCATCCGTGTGTGTGCTCAGCGCTGCTCCCTATTTCACCGCTCAGCGACTTTACATCCAGCTGCCTCCGACTGTGTCTGCAGATCTGCCCCCAGATCCAATAACATGGCACCACTGTAAGACAATTACCCACTTTAATAACGGCCGTCATTACACACCCAGTGGATAGAATATGAAATACTAATTTTGGATGCGAATGTGTGTTATGTGCGTTGTACTGTATGTGGGAGGGAGAGGAGCATCAAATCCCATCTGCACCCTTGCTGATTATTATGGGAAGTCTTTATGAGTTTAGTTTCATTAGACTCCAACACTCTCTTTAATCTTTTTTTTTTTTTTTTTTTTTTTTACATATAGTCACCCTTCTATAACTAATAATCAGTTTGAATCTCATGTTTCAATATGTGCATTGAGACCTGCTGAAATGCGGCTTCAGGATTTGACAAGTCAGTTCTAACAAAAGCAGAACCACAAGCAACAAAACAAAGGCTTTATTACCAATTTGGAGCTTTAGAGCTGCAGAACAGGTTATAAATTTTTATTGGCCCCTTGGACTAGTGCAACCAGCCATAACATAAGTGAAGAAAAGGAACTGAGAGAAGGAGAAAGAGAAAGAGCTGATAACTCATTTATGCAACATAAATTATTGATAAGCGCCATAATGGCACAGGAGAGACTGAGAACGCACAGCGACATCTGGACTTCTAAGACGTTTTGTCAAAACAAAGATCAATAAAATAGAATTTATCAATATGTATGGTTTTAATTGACTCAATCATATGTTTGAGTGTTGGACATAATAGCATTTTATTGCAATGCTTTACGTATTAATATAATTTAAAAATTCCTCTCTGCACAAAACTCCGAATATGAGTAATGGAAGGAGTCCTGTTACTCCTTCTGCATATACATCGTTGATATTGAGTCCAAGCAAACAACCAGCATATTAAATGACAGAAAAGTGATGTAAGCACGCACGACATATAAACTCACACCTACTTACCAAATTAAAGTGACCTCAGTTTGTCCACACAGGTTTGCTGTAGTGACATGGCAGTGAATTATGGCAGCAGATAAGGGTGCTTGGGATAGAAAGTGACCTTTTAAAGTAATCCCATCAAAATAAATCTCATTTTCATTTCATTATAAACTTAAAAACATGGGAATGCAGCATTTCAACCACTAGATTTCTCTATATTCAATATGTTGAATATTATCTGAAATTAGAAGGTAAATTAAAACCGAGAGTATCATCATCATTCTTCATAATCATCAAGTTTGTTTGTGCAGCACGTTTCAGCAATAAGGCAATTCAAAGTGCTTTACCCGATGAAAACACAATAACTAAACAAAAAATCATTACTTTGCAATAATAAAGAGAAGTAATCCAGACTAAAACTCATTATGTCAAAGTAATTATTTAAACCCAACCCAGCTCTCTGATCGATGTCATGGTTAACAGTGTTGTATGCTGCACTTGGGTCCAAAAGGTTTTGGTTCTTCCTGTGGAAGAACCACAGGAAGAACCACAAAGGTGTATCAACAACACCTGTTACCTTATGTTGTTGATATGGATGATGTCATTGAACACTTTGCTAAGGGCACCAGAATCCAGACTGAAAGAAATCAAAGTGGTTGGTCATTAAGAAATTATTTAGATGTTGATACAAAGCCGTTTCCATTACTTTGCTGATGAATGAATCCAATCGCAGCTTGTCTAAATTGTTCTTTTTTTTTTTTTTTTATCAGTGGGTTGATAAGGTCTCAGGTGTTTCTCCCAGGCTTTAAAAGCAGAGTTGAGTTTACTGTTTGAATAGAACTAGATGCAATGCGTTGGCTATGATGTCAACACATCAGGAGGAGGATTTTAATCAGTGTATGATTTCTTCTAAGTTTTTATAGTTGAGTTGGTGGCATCGTTTCATTTTCTCTACATTTGATTGGACACAGCATTGGTGCTGGATTTGATGCTGATCTTACCAGTGTGGCAAATCTCCACAGAGTTTTCTTCCTGCCGCAAACAACCTTCACCTCAGAGGGAGCAATGGACTTCACAACGCCTGAAATTTTAGACTGGAAGTTTTAGGATTCAGGTGGAGGAGTAAGCTTCATTAAGGCTTCAGCTATTTGCTTTTTGACTTTACCCAATGAAGAAATGATTGCTTCAAGTAACCTTAAGGTTAAACTACTCTTAAGTGACAGATTTTTTTTTTTTTTTATGACTTATGGCTCTTGCCCAAATGGAAGGAAAAAATAGCTGTTCTAAATAGGACAACAGCCCTTTATCAGCCTTTTTAGTGAAAACGCTAAAAAAAAATTATGTATTGATCAGTTCAAACTGTTTTTGTAGATGGCCCAATTGCACACAGACAGAAGTCAGTAAGAAAATAATATGTTTACATAATGTTACACTGTCTATGCTGTGATGTTGTAAGGACACGTTCTCCAGCATTGCCTTAATGTGTTTGACACTAGCACACACAATTTTTTTTTTTTTTTTTTTAAGATTTTTGAGGCTCTAGTGGCCTTTATTTGAAAGTAGCTTGACAGGAAATTAGGGATTGAGAGAGGGAGAAGACATGCGGCAAATGTCGCCAGGC
>CAEGAE010034237.1:0-96932 GCA_903067095.1 Girardinus metallicus | reverse complement strand
GATCACTGCCTTTCCCTTTTTTAAGAGTACCACCTCCAAAATCTAGGAGTGCACCAGTCAGGCGTTTCTTGGCCGCGATCATTGTCTGGCTGTCTTTATGGTCTCACTTGCTGTAATTCATAAAAGAATAAAAAAATCCCTAAAATATTTATTCGTGCATTCACACACAGTCACTACTGACCAATCTCAACTCAGTTTTATACAGATATGGAAATTTATGCCAGATTCTCACTAGAATATGCACAATAACAACGAGAAACAGAAAGTTCATGAAACACATTCTTCACAATCAACACATACATTAGCTGCTGCTGTTGGTGTCAGGACTGGACATAAAGGACGACTCTACCAGAGGCAGAGGCATTTAGGCAACGACTGTTTGCTGAAATGAGCCTTTATGGCAAAGAATATCGAGCATTCAACTGCATTTAAAAAGTAAAATTATAAGCAATCTACAATGTGTCCACTGATCTGCTTTAAAATAAATTAAAAACATCATGTCAGATCCACATGGTGGAAAAATACACTCAGGCAAAGATAGAGAAAGAACTTCTCATGAAAAATATAACACCAGGTTTCTGTAAACGTTTGGCAGCAGATATGGTTGTCAGGATTGGACATAAAAAAATTTAGCAGTGGCTGCAGACCTTTAATTAAGAGTGGGAGATTTTAATTGCCACTAAACTCCATTAAAAACCATTAATTTATATACAAAGCTATATGAGTAAACATTTAATTTAATAATTATATAAATAGGGCAAAATAGAAATAAATATTAATGGCAAGGCTGAGAAAATCACTGGAAAAACAACATTTAAAAAAAGTTAACTAAACCATGCAAATTCTATGGTGGCAGGATTCAAATGTGAAGCTTATTAAAAGTGCAGTTATTTAAATATTTATTCAACGTTAGATGTCTTTTTAGATTGTCGTCATTAGCATGAAAAATGCCCTAGAAACATTAGAAGCAATCAGCGCAGAAAGAAGATTCCTAGAACTTATATTCTTATTCTGCTGTATTAAAAGAGCTGAAGTTCGGTTCATTTAAAAAGGTTACAATCAGTGCACCACATTGCATGACATTAAACGAATGCTATAATAAGAAAAAAGGGGACAAACAAACTAATTTCAGAATGTAAATGACTTAATATGTGATTTTGGTTTTTACTTGCGTCTCTTTTTATCTTAGATGATGCAGCTTTTTGTACCTTGGTATCCTTGTCCAAAATGCTTTGGACAAACCAAAGGTTCTCTTGTAATTGATAACCAACAACCCTCTAACAACAACCATCAGGCTGTACTGACCCAAAAGCTACTTGCTGAGTCATAAATCCCTGCAAATTTAAGGTCTTTTTTTCTCAGGAATATGACAATGACATAAATCATGTCATGCGGCCGTTACAGGCACAGTTATGGTAACAGTAATGTATACATTGTGTTTCAGTGAGAAGAAAATGACTACAAACAGAGCAACAAAATAATCTAAAAAAATAAAATAAAATTATGCACAAGCGATAGAAGTGACCATTTAGAAAAAAATATTTAAGAAATGTACTACATTACGTAGAAATATTTGTGATATTTGTGAATTTGGACACATTTTTCCTGCTTTTCTTGTTCTTTGTTTTTTTTTTATGTTTTTAGCCAAGGCAACTTGAGTAAAAATCAAAACTAGTTTTCTAATAATGATTTTATTCATGTAAAAATAAATCTCTAAACCCAACAACTGCTGCTGCTACCTTGGGCAACAAATGCTTACTGTTCATAGCAAAATTATCTCAATGGAGCGCTTTTAAAAGGTTTTGAGCGTGACTGGATAGTTTCAGGTGATGTCACAACAAGCATGTCGTCCAGTCACTTAAAAATATTTGTTATAATTTTTGGTCAGAAAAGGGTTTTGTCTTTTTCTTCCTCCTTATTGAGTCCTGAGGAATGACTTTAGCTGAGGTGACGAGGTTTGTTGTTATTTAGATGTTGTCATTGATTCGTTTGCAGCCTCCTGAATGAGTTGCTGATGTGCTCTTGGAGTAACTTTGGTCACCAAACCAACAAGTACTCCTCTGTTGATTTATTGTGGATAAAGGCTCTCTCTGTGGTTCTCTAGAGTCCAAGGGCCTTAGAAAGGGCTTTGTAACTCTTTCAAGACTGATAAATGTCAATGATTTTGTTTCTTTGTTAAACACATTGTCACATCGTGCTGTTGTATTCAAGTGACTTCTTGTTTCTACAGACAGTAATTAGGGCTGGATGTGGGTGGTGAAACTGAACTCAGCTCTGCAGAGCTGAGCTTAATGACAGTTAATTAGTGATTTAACAAATGGGGTTATTACATTTTGACGCAGAGCAAGTCAGGTTTGGATAATAGCCTTTTAGCTTAAAATAAATAAAATTTTTCTTTAAAAACTGTATTTTGAAATAAAAAAGCCGAAACAGAAGATCAGTTGCATTCACCCATTCACACTGATTCAAAGATTTTTCTTTTACAGCTTTCATTTGTAATAAAGACATGTACAGTATATCTGCCAGATTTCTAAACAACAACAGCTTCTTCACTAATTAAATTTCTCCTTGCCTGTTTTTATAGTTTTGGCTCCACAATATGAATCCATTGAGTCTAAAAAAGCTTGTCCTAAAATGTTTTCTGCTAATTGGAGCCTTGGGCATCAAGGGGAACTAAAAACAAGAATAGTTTTATTTTTTTACAATTTCAAAAGGACAATGATAGCTCTGTGAACTCAAAAACATCCCTGGAGCCGAGGGCCATCTTATGCTTGATTTAAATGACCCATTGCTGATGGATTATAATTTTAAACGTCAAAATTTTGCATGAAATCACTCCCGCTGGTTCAGGAGTCATTACCTAATTCAGGAAATACAGTCAGACTGTGACCGTGCAGAATATGACATTTTAAACCAATGTCTCGCTGCTCATCGTTGGACTGTACATCCATTCAGTGTGTGCTGTACAGTAAGGCTTTATTGTGCAGTTGCTGATCACTTTAAACACAGTCCTGGGCACAACCTCACAGATGTTTACTTTGTTTTTTTCTATTTTCAACAGTAAGTGAAAAGAGAAAAAGTCATTTAAAACACAAATGACACCTCCATGTCAGATCTGATCCACTTGTATACAACAGGTTTGCTTTAGGGTCATATAATTATTATTTTTAAAATAAATCTTCTTGATCCAAGAACCTTTGACAGTTATATATCTAGAATTTTTACAATAGTGAAAAACCTTTAAAACAATCTGATCATTTAGTCGGAAATAATGTGAAAAGCAGCAATATTCTTCTCGTGCTCTGTTACACAAGACTTCTGCTATACAGCTTCTTTTGACAGAATCACTGACAATATTGTTTTATACTTGAAGATGTTTTGCCATAAATTAAACTGAAAAGGTGCATTTTTTCCAAATAATTCCTGTATGTACATACATACAAGAGTTAGCCATGTAGTTCTGCTGGGAGTTTTACTTAACAGTTTTATTTAGAAGAGTTTTGATAGATCCAATCAAATATTTATAAATTATGTAATTCTTCGTTGGCTGAAGCTGCCTGGGTGGCACCTGCTTAGCAATAGCTTTTGATGGTTGGTTGTGTGTTTATTGAAAATATTAGGAGAGTTTTAGTAACAACTCTTCAAGTGCAATGACACTTGAATAGCAAAAAAATTGCTTAACAAAGGTTAACTGGATTAAGGATAAAACATTTGCAACCTGTTGCAAGTTTTTATACAAAGTAGAACTATTTATAATCTAAAAAAAAATACAAAAACTTGCAACAGTTAGCAAGGTAAACTATGCTAACAATGCTATTTGCTAATAAAAACGGCAACATTTCACAATTATATGTTTTGCATTATGGTTTCATTAACATTTTTAAGCAAAACGTTTTAAGTATTGTATGTCTTCTGTTCATATCTCTTATATATGTGGTGAAACATCGTGTCTGCTCGTAAATAATCAGTTAACATTCATGACACAGTAGTTTGTTAAACTACACGGCTACCAAGTGATTTTGTGGCTGGGTAGAGCAATTCTAAGTACATTTTATATATTAAAATAAAATAAAATTTTGACAGCAGCAGACAATTTCTTGCTTCCTTAATTTACCTTTACAAAAATTAGACATTAAACCACTTTTGTTGCTGCATTTGCAACAGCTAGTGTGTCTAGTGTGTGCCGCATGGTAAGAGAGGAGTCCATGAACTGACAATGTGTCTGTGTGTATGTGAGAGAAAGAAAGACAGACGGAGGATGAAAGAAAGAAGGACAGGAGAGCACGTGCTCTGCAGGGCTGAGCTATTAGCAGGACACTTGAGATGGGTTATGTAACAGCGTTGTGACTGCTGCTGCTGCAGTACCTGCTAGGTCTGTAGTCGCTGTCATAATTTTACACACAAACACCCGCACACTCTCACTGACTCACCAATTCAAAAACACACTGACAGAACAGACACTTTGAGTAACATGAGCTGACTCTCCGGCTTGGCACCGCATCACTTTATGCTGCCAAGCAGATGCAATCAACCTGAGTCAGGAGTATGTGCTCCTCTGTGTGTGTTTTAGGTCATCAGGTTTCCACTCTGGAAAGTTATTTTTTCCAGTTTCCAATCCGGCTTTAGCCATAAAGCACTTTAAGACTAAGACACCATATAGGACTAAAGTGCCACACATATTAAAAAGCTACCAGGATGAATTAGCAGGGACAAGACGAATCATACAATAAAAACAGAAAAATGTCAGAAAACAAAATATACAAAGTAGATAAGTTTTAAGAAATCACTGAACTAGAAAGAAAGATGAGGCTTCTCTAATTTGCAGTGGTGGAAAAATGCTATGCTTCGTCTTTGACACACTTGGGAGCGGCTGATCAGCTGACCTGAGGGAAAGGAGGATGTTTAAGACGGGAACAGCTCAGAGAGGTAGGATGTGGCTTTAAAAACAAACAAGGATTTTAAAATAAATGCTCAAATGTGCAAGCAACCTGTTGAGGAAGGCTGAAATGAGAGGAATGTGCTGATATTTACTTGTGTGAGTTTAAAAGAACTTCACAGTCTCATTCCAACTTTTTAATGCACAGCAACACAATTGAGGTTGAAAATATCGTTGCAAAGTGTATCCTATCTAAACGTTAATTGAATAGCTTTCTCTGAATTGAGTTTTGAGGGAGGGAAATGATGCGGCCGTTCTAAGAATCAAGAATGTTTTATTGTCATTAGGTGTTTACATATAATAAAATTTCACAGCAATAAGGCAATAAAGAGGTCGGATGTATAAAAGGAGGCCAGCATCACGAACCTTTGACACAAATCAGAGCAAATCAGAGTAACAATTCTGGTCAGAACTGGAGGAAAATTACAAAAAGTAACTTGAATCCTGCCCAACATTTTGTGTTTGAAATGCATTTTGTCAGAAGTGATCAGTCACTCATAGTGTAACATAACATCACTCTTTTTAAAGATGCATAAAATGAGCAATGTTTCCATGCAGTAATCCACACTGATTTCCAAACCAAATGGCTGTTTAGTCTGTATTTCAAAATATTAAGCACAAGAATATAGGCCTTTTTTAAGAGTTGTATGTTTCCCTGACAAGGACTAAAACTCCCAGAAGGCTTCAGTATCAGTGGGGATATTCTTCTTTCCTCTCTCTCATTTATGCCTCCACCAGTGTGATCTGTAGCATTTTGGAAAATCTAGTTTTGTCTGGTGTGAGCATGTGCTGCTATGAGACTCCAACTGGCTAAATATAAAATTATCATCTAAAAATGCAAGTTTATAACTCTTGGAATATATTTATCTACAGTTATTTCACTACACACAACTCTTTGGGATATAAATATTCCACACATTGGTTTTGTGATGACAGTATGTATGCAATATGTTGTGCTGCCCTAGTTAAAATATTATTGCAAAGATAATGTTTTATGAAGTCAAACAGTAAACGGAAAAAAAACAAAAACAAAAAAACTAGTGCCATATTTTACTCTCCCATGTGTTTTCCTTCTTTGCAGCCTGTTAGACAGTGTTAATTTAAATTCCTGACTCATCATTACCTCACCTCCCAGAAATACCCTGGCCAGGCATCAGAGAACAGACCTGTTGGAAGACCCACCGGTGCATATTAATTCAATGTCTGTCACCTGTTTGTAATGCAAATTGTTCCTTATAACTCTGCTATTCTTATGCCCATCACAGATGAATGTTAATCACAAAATGTGCCATTATGCAGCTAGGCTTTATCTGACTCCATTAGGAGAAACCCTTCTTGCTGCCCCTACATCCTTCAGCTTGTTGTCTGTGTCTCAATGCAGTTACTTATTACACTGATAATGATAGTGCTGGAGCAGGTTTAATTACCATTTAACTGCACTGTGTCCCAGCAGGTTAGGAGCTCGCCTCAGTGAAGAGTACCTGGGCACTGAGATCTGTCTCCCTCCAGCAGTAGGAGTGAAGGAGAATAAATTGGGATGGCTGGCATTGGCCTGGGGGCTCAGACTTGTTTTCCCAACAGTTGGTTCTGTACCAGAATCTCCAAACGGTCTGACTCAGGAAAGTGGTGCAACTTTCAGACTGTAAAACTCAGAAATCTGTATTCTCATGTGCTTCTAAAGCTGGTAAAGCTCAGCAGCAAAATGGAAATCGGGTTATTTTCCTCTGGAACAATAAAGACTGCATTGTACTTCCTTGCAAAACTATAATTAGTGTCCAACATCTAAATAAGTACCATCTATTTGTTAACATATCTAAGCTGCAACTTTCACAGTATATCAAATTGCACTAAAGACATCCAGCGGTATTAAAAGTGTGTGTTCAGACTCACTGCAATCATCTGGGCCACGTAGCTCTCTGGGCCGGTGTACTCTGTCGGATCCTTCACCCTCACCAGAACCAGGAAGTAAAGGTAGTGCCACATGTTGTGTTCTGATTTGATGTGCTCCTCAAATGATACCGTCTTGTTGTCAAATTTGTCTCTTTCCAACCCTGTGTGACGTCAATATCTCATCAACAAGTGTTCTTCTAAAATATGCCATTTTCTACATCGCAGCCTTTGCTTCCATTTGGCAGCGCTTACCACAGATGAAACAGGATGTTTTGAGAATTTCCTCCTTCCTCTGTTTCTCACTCCTCAAGTCGGCAAATGTGTCAATGATCACACCAAATATCAGATTAAGCACAATAATGATGACGATGAAGAAGAAGAGAAGGTCATAAATGACTCGAGCAGCAAACAGAGGCTCCTGGAAGGTTAGGGGTAAAAAACAGAGACAGCACATCTGTTTACCAAAGCAGTCAAACCAAAAAAATAAAAAATAAACAAATGTTTGGACTATTTCAGCACAAATGGACATAAAGAGGAGGAAAATAATTTTAGGATGGTCTGACCTCTTTGGATGGTCTCCTGAGAATATCTCCCACACCTCCCCCGTTGCGTAATCCTTGGTTCAACACAGTGATTATGCACATGCGCAGCGTGTCACACACACGCTCCACTTCATCATCTTCATCTACAACAACAATGTATTTACATTGTTATAGTCTTACAACAGCAAGACTCTGGAATATAATTTAGAAATATGATGCAGAACTTTAATCTTGCCCTCTGTGATTTTTACAGCCTATTATATTTTATTGGGATTGAATGTGACAGTCTCACACAAATTAGATCATTATTGTGAAGTGAAATAAAAAGCAATGGATTTAAATATACAGAAATCCTTAAAATGTGACATGCAGTGCTATAGAGACCATTGGTTCCCCCAGTGAAACCTTCAGAAGTTATTGTACAAGTAACTACAGTTCTCATGTGTGTAACTCAACCTCAGTAAAAATCCATACATTGCGAAGAGGTCTAAAAGATTGTTAGAGGACAGTAAAGAAAAAGGCAACCTTCATCTAAACTGACAGATGGGTCATTAACCACAGAAGCAGCCATGTGGCCAACAGTAACTCTGGAGGAGCTGCAGAGAATCACAGTTCAAGTGGGAGAATTTGTGGGCGTGTCGACTTTATTACTTGTGCACTCGAAAAACCTGGTCTTTGTCAGAGTGGCAAGAAAAAAAAAAAGCCAATAGCTGAAAGAAAACAATGATTTTGTCACCAGCTATGCGGTGTTTCCCAAAGCTGGGGTCAGAAACCCACTGGTGGTCGCAATTCAACAAGTCCAGGGTTTTGCGATGCTGTTCAGAAATCTAAGCCTATGTAACAAAAATTATAAAAGTAAAGCATATTTATGCTTAAAATCCTAAAACAGTTGAGAAAACAATTATAAGTAATCATTAGCTGTTGATGCCATCTGTATACCCGTCTTATTAGTAAATGATCAGTGTCACAAGTCTTTTCCACTGTTATTTTGTGGGCTACAATGCAGAAATTTGGGAACCAGGTTGTAGAATACACAACAAACATGTGAAAGAAGGTGCTCAGATGAGACCAAAGTGGAGATGTTGAACCAGTCTACCTTCGAAATGTTTTGTGTGGCAAACACTGAACACATTGTCCCCATAGTGAAATATGATGAGGGCATCTCTCTGCCAAAAACCCCTTCCAGCAGGCCAACAACTCTGAAAATACACCTAGCGCTATAAAAAATGGTTTAGATCAGTTTCTGGTAAGTAATCTAGAAAACCATTTTCCGTCTCGTTTTGAACGAACTATTCCTCTGTTATGTTAAATCCTAGCAATAACCACTGAAGTTTTGTGGTCATAAATGGCCAAAATATTAAAAAGTTAAAAGACGTATAATTAATTTAGCAAGACCTTGAAGCCACTCTATGTTTTATTCAGCTAATTATCAACAAAATAAACTGCATTTGTACATACCCAGCTTCTAATTGTGTTACATTAGATTATAAAAAAGACCACTATTCATTCACCATGACCTTACAACCAACACCTCCAGTCCACTAAACGGTGATGAAGAAATGTATTTTGCTATTTTTATGAGGTGTGAAATGTACAAAGACGTCGCAAATGAGTGAAGCCAAGCACAGGATGGAGAAGGATGTGGATAAGATCACGTGTGTGCCCCTGCAGCACAGGTGATCCACGGATCCAAGTGTGAGTCACCCCCACTGCCTCATCAAGTTTCTTTGTGTGCAGACCTTGGTGTGAGTCTGCGAGTGTGTCTGCGTGTGTTTGTGCGAGTAACCTTTCTGTGGCTGGAAATGTCAACCCACAAGCCAGTCGAACTGCTCAACTGTGACTTTCCCAATATGTGAAGTGAAAAAAATTATAAATTAAATATATAATCTGACAGTAAATATTTTACCAGGAAGTGATTTGGAAGGCGATGCAGGGCAGCTGTTCTTCATTGATGAATCTGCGGATTCGACATCACACAACATATCTGGCCTCCCTGAAAACCGTTAGGAAACAATTTTTAGATTCTGCTGTTCCACTAAAACAGTCCAGAAAAGTTTCACCAAGACAACACGCAGTTTATTCTAGTCATTAAAACCAGTAAGAAAAGATATAGCCAGACATTATGTAAACTGAGGCAGCAGCTGTTAGGTGGGTGGTGAGCTGCTAAAAAACAAAACCCTGAACAAATCATTTTAACAGAGCCCTGATCAGTATCCACCTGAGATGAAATCGGGTCAGGCAGACTGACAGACGCCTCAGCCAGGGTGTCTGCTCTAAAACCTTCTCTCTACTTTCCTTGACAATAAAATAGAGGAGGAAGAGACGGCTGGACAGTAAGATAGGAGACCGCTGTAAGGGTCAGAGCTCTACAGAGGATGGAGCGCTCCTCCGCTTCTCTGAAGCTCCAGCTGCTCCCCCACTCAGTCCTCAGCTAACATACAGACAGGCGTGAGCCCAGCAAGTTACATAAGCCAGCGCTGCTCTGCTGTGTCTGCTCTGCTCAGCAAAACACAGGATGGCACGGCCACCAGGTTATGCAACAGGTGCACATGTGCAAGCAGGATGTCTTCCTGTTCGTCAGCTCATTAACACACCCACACAATTCCCGGTGTTATCAAAACATGTGGCACCGGATATTTTATACAGCATACTGTACATATTCGGTGTAGCTTACATGTTTATAAAGGAAGCTTTCTCTTGAGAAGTTCTGAATTGCAAAAGTTAAGCCATGCATAGGAATATGAAACTCAATTACATGTGTTTTATTTAAAGTTAGTCTAAAAAGAAAAGTTCACAGTACTGTTAAAATGCCAGCTTCAGGGACGTAAAAATTACGTGATTACTTTTTTCTCAAATGTCTTCTTCCTTTACTATTAAGAGAAAAATATATATGTTGGGCGGAAAATAAATAGAGTAAAAAAGCTGTAGCTGCACATGTTTGCACTAATACCTTGTCGAAACTTCTCTTTAATGCAGCTCATTTTAGGTGAACTCAAAGTATTTCTAATTTTTCCTCGTTATGTGATCCCAAAGCTTTAATTTTTCTGTTGACTGACATTTTAGATGACACGTAATTTCTTCCATTTTGATACAAAAATTGGTTCAACTGAAGAATAATAACTCCATAGCATAATTTAGCTGCTACCATGTATTCCAGTTTGTTGCTGCTTATGTGTAAAAAGAAAACCAAAAAAATAAATAAATAAAAAAAATAAATCACCTTTTAGTATTGTGGGCAAAATAATTTGGTTTGGTTTTATTAGATAATAACTCATTCAGCAAGGTTTTAGAATAATTTAGACAGGTACTGATGAAAACGATTCTGTCTGGCACCCCTGCTCTATAGAAATGCATAGAAATGTAGAGAATATAAAACACTTTGCAAAGGATCACAAGGATAATATTGTGCAATTTGAAAACTATAGCTTTGCTAGAAGATGCTAGTTGTGCAAATGTCAGAAAAACTTAACTGGGATACTCTTATGGAACCACATTAGTAAAACATTTTTATCTTTATTATTACATCGTGTGACCTTCTTTAGCTTTGTCTCATTAGTTAGTAAGAAAATCAAACCATAGCAACTCCATCCAGTTAGGAAAAACTGCCACAAACAGAGATGGTGCAGATCAAGGAATGGGATACAAGTCAGGACTGAAAATGCATCTTTCCTGACCTGAGGTAGAAAAACAAATCCTAATACATGAACCTGAGGACTAAAGGTACCTACTCGCATGCAGGTGGTCCACTTCCATCCGGAAGTCATTCTTAAAGAAGATGAAACCGATGATGGAGAAAAAGTAGACCAGGAAGAGAGCAAGGATCGCTGTCAAGATGATGGAGCGGCCATTTCTTGTCACACTTTTGATCACATTCAGCAGCGTCTCCTCTCGAAACACCAGGTCAAACAGCTAAAAGAAACTTCACATCAGTGAGAATGATAACGGTTATTTTAAAAATGAAAAAATAAAATAGAATGAATTCCTTACCAAAAAGCTGTAGAAGAACTCGTGCACAAAGAGGCCCAAGACACAGATTAAAGCATAACCCAAATGGTAGATGAAGAGCAAGTCCATCACAACTGCCTTGTAGCCTCGAGCAAATGTTCCCTTGTTGCCCACAAAACTTACAAGGAACACTAACTTGTTGAAAAGCTGAGAAGAAAAGGAAAATATGATTTAATAGAAGACATAATAGTTCACTGCCTCAATACAAAAGCATTCCTTACTTACGTTTATAGAGCCTAGCAAAAACAGAGCAGGTGTGAGGCCCATAGTGTAAATGGCACGTAGAATGAGCGAGACGAGGAAGGACACGATGCCCCACTGCTTGGGTAGGACAGGAAGCAGGGCGGTGGAGATGCCCAATGCCACCCACAGGAAGATATTCCAGAATGGGGACAAGGTGCCTGGACAAAAAATAAATAAAACATAAAGATCAACAAGACGTGGCAGCATGTTGATAAATTATTCACCAGAGTTTAGAGCTTAACTTGGCACACTGTGGTGAAGGCAACACTTAGACATGTCAAACAACAGTCCGGGAGGAAATTACTGTTCAAAACAACCATCTCTTCAGCAGATTACAGGGTAAACAAACCATTGTAGCTTGGGGTTCTCTGGGAAACTACAAAGCAGAGATGAGTAACGGAGAACAATGACTCCAAAGAAATAGCTTTGTTTGATCAACTGCACAAACCCAGTTTGATGTAAATGTGGTCATGTTGAGTCGTCTCACACGTCTTCATCTAATCCTTCATTGGTCTTTCTCGAGCTATATGTACATACACACACTTGCATGCAGAAGTGTCTTTGGATTTCCACTCTGCTGTTTACTTTAATACCAATTACATTTCAGAATAGAGTAGAGCAAAGATACTGTAACAAAAAGCCAATAAAGTCAGTAAGTCCAAGTTGTCTGGCATCAGAAGGTGCAATTAAACAGTAAAGGATCTTTAAGCACATTCTGTACACATCTACCTATTCATATGCTGATGTTTTATTAGGTGTGAACACAGGGGTAAAAAAAAACAAACATTTAATAGTGTAGAGGAATAAAGCATGTTTTTAAGATTTTCTTTTAATCTTGGGATGAAATCCACTTTAATGGAAATGTAATCAACACACCTAAAACAGATGCCACCATTTCTGGTTACCAAAAAGTGGTGAAATATCAGTAGAAATTCAGCTGCTTATCTGGGGGTTAACTACATGTGCTGAATGATGGATATGCATACACATGTAGAGTATTAACATGACCTTTTGATTACAGAAAGTCTGCAACAAAGTTTAACTGATGCACAAATTATTATTTTTTTAAAATCCATGCAGATATTTGTTTTATGATCATTACACCTTGGAAAAACAAAACTTCACAGGGATCATTAAAAGAACAACTTTAATGACTAGCATTGACAATTACCCTCATCTCCATCATCTCCAAATGGGTAAAAAGCACCGACGGTGAGGTTGAGCACACAGGCCAGGTAGAAAGAGATGCTTCCCCAAAGAGAGAAATGCCGGGAGAACCAGAACAGAGCCTTGTTTTCTGTGAAAAGGAGAACAGAAAGAAAGTTTAGCTTGTTTCTTCAAACATAATGGATACTATCCACTCATACTGTGATGAGATTCTGGAGCCGCAGTCACTATTAAAAGCCACTTACTGCGAATCTTCTTCTGCCACCTCATCTCGTTGTAGAGGTTGTCGAACTGCTGGAAGAAGTCGTTCACCTTGCTGCCCTGGTCGTCTCTTTCGGTGGTGGTGAACACGCGGTTCTTGGATTCCTCGGTGAGGTACTCGCAGATGTTTGGGACAGGAAACACAATCTGCTCCATGCTGCGATCATGGCGCACAATCTGAAGAGCAAAACCGATTTGCTTCAAAAATTCCACATCATAAGAAACATGGCGGAGTAAAGTCAACCTTTACCTCTATCTGTGCTGTGTGCTTCGCGTAGTAATGAAGAGCTTCGTCCTTGTCGTTATCCAGCCCCAAACTAGGCCTTAGGCTCTGCTGCAAGATCTTATTGTGTCTGGCCAACTACACAAAAACAAGATAATGTGAGGACATGTCTAATGTCTAAATTCTTATCCTTTAAAAAAAAAAAAAAGTTTATATGAAAAAAGAAAACTGCTATAGAAATTCATACCAATTAGAAAACTTTGCCTTCTCATAATTATTGAAAAAAATGTAGCCTTATTTTAAAATTCATTAATAAAGAAATAAACTAACACAAAAGCGTGTTGTATGACCTTGTTTTTAGAGGTCAATCGCTTTATGCTTTATATATATATATATATATATATATATATATATATATATAAAAACCCAGTTTTGCAATCTCAGTTAATTTGAGAAGGCTATTTAAACCAACCTCAAACTATGTGAAAAAGCTAATTGCTCATTTAAACCTAATTCAATCTCCACACCACTCTTGGAAATAATTTGTCTGCTGAGTTTTGAATAGTTGTTTACATAATCATCCATAAAAATTAAGAATTTGACTGGAAAAGTGAAAAATAAAATTTTCATTGATTTTCAGGTTCTACCTTCATCAAAGCTATTTAGAATGTAATAAGAAAACAAATATATAAATTTAAATATTATGTAATAATGATCAGTGGTAACATCTTATAGCAAATGGATAGCTTGTTACCCTTAAATACATAAATAAATGTATTTCAATAACAAAGCAGTTAAAAATGTTAAGGTTAGCAATCAGTTAATCTTATTTAAAACACACAGTGTTTTAAATAAAATAAGTCTTAGTAGATTTGTGTCCTCAAGATTTACTTTATGAAGACTGACTCTATGTGCCACATCTTCTTTTACTAATAAATATTGTCTGGACTGCATAAGACAGTTTCTCCATCTTCAATAACTTTTGTTGGCTCTGGGACTTCCAACTTGGATATCCATTTGATTTTTCTGTCTTGCATCTCAGAAATTCTGACATCCAAGTACAAATCAAATGGACCAAATGGAAGTAAAAGTCACATGAATATTTAAAGTAAAAGGCAACCAGCTGTTTCATTAATAAAACTAAATCCTCTGGCACTCACACGAACACAAGCAGAGTGGAGGACCTGCTAGACTTGCTCTGCCCTTTTTCATTGACATATAGCAGTGTCACATCATGAAAACTAATTTTAGTGTCAGAAGAGTTCATTCACAGTGGAGCAGTCTTCAATCATTAATAAAGCGCTAGAGTGCACAGCCCTGAGGTCAGCAGAGGGTCAGACGGAAACAAACAAACAAAGAAAAAAAAAGGCCACTGGATAAGTCACAGACAAACAACAGCTGTTGCTTTTTTAACAACCTGATGAGCCAGGATGTAAATGTTGTGTCCAACGTCTCTGGGTTTGATCCGCTCACCAGCGTTGTCCATGTCCTCCTCAGCCTCGTAACCCTGAGTGTAGGCTTCCTTCATTACGTCCACCTAAAAATCAGGCAAGTTCGGACAAGTCTATTGGCAATGCAGGGGACATTATCTTTAACCTGTGCAGCCAAACACAAACACCCACCAACTCAGTGGGTCTCATCTTGTAGAGAATCTTCTCTGCATTCTCACTGTCATGGCGACTCTCCATGATGGCCAGCAGCAGCTTGGAAGCATTGTTCTGAAATAAAAAGGCCCCAATGTACATCTTTTAAGTGGTTTAAGCTGCTGACATGAATGCCTGAAGTTTTGTTGGATTACCAATTTAATAAAACCTTTGTTAAAAACCAGAACAAGCACATTGCAGCTGTGGCTTATAGAAAGAGTCCTCTTCAGGTTCTGCTTCTTACCTTGAGGACCAGCACCAGGTCCAGTCGATTCTCCCCCAGGGGGTTAATGGAGTTCACAATCAGCGCTATAATAATGTCGATGCCATTGGACTCATGTTTTGCTATGCATGTCTGCAGGAGAGGAACACGAGTAGTTAATGCAGTCAAAACAAACTAGAACTTATTATAGAACATACATTTGACCTGAGCATAAACTGAGCACACAAAGAGTATTAAAGTGAATCTCAACAAATTGGCTCATCATTGAAATATTGTCTTTATTTGACGAACGTGGTCGTAGGTTGGCTTAATAGATGTTTAGCAAACCATCGCCGATACCATCCATGATGACAGCAAGCCACAAAAAGTCATTGCTAAAGAAGCTGACTTTTCACACACGCATATTTTCACACACACAGAAAGTTAAGTGGAAGGAAAGTGTGTTAAATGAATAAAACCTCACAGCTGCTTTCTTAAGAGGAGACTGCAGCAAAGCGTATGATGGAGATTACCAGGGTGTGTACAGTGATTTACCCCAGGACATGGGCTGGAGCTGATGCATTCCTTGAGTTAAGTACTTATTAAATCAAATACAGCATCTGACATGTCTTACCTGGATGTAGGAGAAAAATAAATAAAAACGGACTATGGCTCATTCGTTCAAACTAATCTTTGTATGTGAAATAGAAATCTAGCTCCTAAAGTTTGCAGTTGCCAACAGAGCCAAAATGTGAACATATCACACTTCCGGCCTAAATTGGAATACATTTTTATATGTTAAAGTAAAACAATCCTGGTTTAATCTGAAATTTTGATTGGAACAGGTGCAATGAATGTATTTCCAAAGATGTTTTGTTTCCTCTACTCTTCGAGTCATTTTGTCTTTGAGATTCGTGTCTTTGCAACAAATTCACTAATCTTTGTTGCTGTATTCTGAGCTGTGGAAACTCTCAGGACTACATGCAACCAACAATGAAGCACATTTGAGCAGCTTGGAGGCAAAGTTTCGGCATCATTTCTGGGGTGAAGAGGGGAAACGATGCAGGGAGTCAGACTGTTGCACGGTATTATGGGATATGTAGTGTGATTGCATTACATACATGAAATTCGCCCGTGGGCTCAATTCAATTGGATCAGAGACTGGATGTGGCATAATACCGACTAAGATAATCACTCTGTGTTATAAGGTTAAATTGTAAACAAGTTTCCATCTTTCAACACAAATGGCATAAGGCCCTACCTGGTTTTCATGGCAGGGACCCTGGCAGTACTCTGTGATGGTTTCTAGCGTTTGGCGCACCAGATCCACGTTGTTCTCATTGATATAAAGTCCCAGCAGCCCCAGGCCTCCGGTGGTGCTTCCGCAAATGCAGTCCAGAAACTGAAGCGTCTCACACACCAGATTGTAGTTGGTTTTATTGTGCTGATGGCGGAGGAAGTTCTGAAGCCCGAGACAAAAGTTATAGTTTAGATTATCAGTTGTTTTAACAACAACAACAAGGACATCAATTGTTCCAGACGGATTTCGGCACCTGAAGGTCTGAATTGTGGTTTTCACAGAGCAGCTGGAGATATCGCAGCACAGGTTTCATGATGGCGATCGACCAGCTCATCTCAGGTTCCTCTTCAACCTCGTCGGCTCCACCTGCATCACTGTTCTGACCAAGAAACTCAAGATCGGGATCCAGTTCGTTCCTGTAGGAGGAGATGGCCTTCGACGTGGCCGACGAGGCCTCCTTCAACTGTCCTCGCATCTCCTCCCTTATGTAAATGCTCGAGTCTTTCGCTGCAAAGTGAAGTGGATTGCATAGCAGCATTTAGGAGCAAATAGCTTTTTGTCAATTGATGCAGCAAACATTTATCCTTTTAGGCATTGAAACAGTAATAATAAAATAAGAAATATAGAGGCATCCTTTTGACAAATGAAGCATAATTAAGTGGGGTTCGGCAGCTTAAAACCACCAAATCCTGATACAATGAGCTTTTGTAAATCTTGTGATGTAGTGTGTCACACGGGCTTTTGACATGTGACTGCATGAAATGGGAACAACAGCATGTCAGCAGAGCAACCAAAATCGTTCTGGATTTATCAATCACTGATTTATTTAAAAAAGAAAAAGAAAAAATGAAGGCCAAGCTGAACTTCAGGACCTCACACGGTGCAAAAGAATAATTGTTTCTATGGCAAAGCCTGTCTAATCTTTGCCTTAAGTGACTCAGTTTTTCATGTAAATATGTGTGGCTAACAGGCATTTGAACATTTCGGGATAATGACTGGTGGTAAAGTGGTTTCATTCAAGACAACAGACAACATCTTTATTGGGATATGAGATGGATAAAAGTATTGCAAAAGTTTTTGCTTGTACTTTTTGTTATTTTGTAAAGCATCAATAATGAACATCAATGCATTTTATTGGCCTCCTAGTAGTTTTGTCTTGCATTTAGCTGCAGCCATCTTCAGCTCAAATCTTTTCTTTTTAACTTTAATTATTTTATGCTATTCAGCCTCTGTTCGACCAAATGGGGGAACAAACAAAGGAAATAAGCCTCAGCTGCAGTTGGATGCATTTACATTTGAGTTGTTCAAAATGTTCATAAATGTTCACACTGCCAGTCTTCAGTAAATAAACAAATGAATGAAATCAAGTGAAATACTTCAATGCAGTTTACCTTGTCTAAACCTGGTACTGCAAAAATTGTTATCATCTTCTCTTTTTCTGCTGCTGAAATCAAACATGTTGACGGACACGGTGGACCGGATCTCCTGCTGGGCCGAGCGCAGGCGATCGTAGAAAACCTTGAAGAACTTCTCAGAGTTCTTCTGTTTAAACAACTGATTGTAGAAGGAGTTCTGGGGAGTCAGAGTGATAATAAAGACACAATCCAAATACAGAGATGGAGAACAATGGGCAAGAATATGGAGTCCACATGGGCATGAACATGGAGCAATGGAGTCCACCTGAATCTGAGTGTTTCCTCCCTTCAGAAGAGCGATTCCCAGCAAAATGCTCTGTTCGAACACTCGGTCGTTTTTGGTGCTGACTATGAGGTCGATCACCAGCTCTGTAGCCCCAACCTTATCCAAGAGACACTGAATTTCCACCATGCTGCTGCATGGCTTGTCTGAGTCCAGTGAGGCAGAACCTTCAACAGACAATAAACAAATTAAATATTTTCACAGATTATCTGTCTCATTTTGTACTGTCAGGACATGGTGGCAATTTTAACAAGAGGGCCATTAAAAAAACAAAAAAAAAAACAAAAAAAAACAGTTACTTACTTCAGCTTTAAGGGAAAAAAAAAATCTAAATCTACATTAGCCTGTATGAAAAAGTGATTTTCATACATAAAAGGGATGAAGTCAATTCAAAATGACTTTTCAGGAGGACAGAAGTGTCCAATTTCTGTTCTATAGTGAATTTGTAGCAATGAAAGGAGGATGAAAACTAAATATTACTAAAACGAATAAATACTGACAAAAAAACTGCAGATCCTGTAGAAAGTATGACAATGTCTGCAAAACATCTCTAAATGTTTTTGGTTCCACAATCGGACACTAATGCTAAATGAGCTTCCATTCTCGCCATGTATAACCTAAAGTCAGACACATCCTGAAGGTTTCACTCCGACAAAATTAAAATCTCACCCTGTGGTATCTGAACCTTTTTGCTTGAGGGGAGAAAAACTATTCAAACAAAGAAAAAACATAGATTTACTTGCATTTCCAAGCTCTGATTCTTTTCAGTTGGTGAAAAGTAATAAACCCGCTCTCAGGTTTTTATCTTTTGAAACAAAACTTTAATTAAGTATAAAATATATTTTTCAGCAACTCACAGTGTATGAATAACATTGCATGAACATTTGCATACATACTTACATAGTAGGCAAATTTACTGTATGCAGCACTTCAGAAATTACTTTAAATTGGTTAAAAAAATGTGCCAACATTTCCTAAACTGTACATCTCTACTGTCATGTTAGCTGCATTTGTTCCCCCTGCAGAGAGCAGTTATTTCAGTGTCTGCTGAGTTTATTTGGGGTTTTTCAGTACCTCCCGATGACTGCTTGACAAAGCCTCCTGAAGAAATGTTTCCACTCCCACCCTCCGACTTGGAGTGAAGCTTTTGAGTTCCAAAGTAGCGAGTGAGGAGAATCTTTCTCAGCTCATTTCCCTGTGGAGACAGAAACCATCAGATTAACATATATTCAAAATAGAATCGGACCATTTTCGCATATTATTAACAGTGATGTCGCTTGAGTTGCTGAACAAAAGCATAAAAAAATATAAGGTAACAAATCCTAATGTAAGAAGCAAAAACAATAGTGGAAATCTGATGAATTATCCCTGAGATTGCTGAGCATATTTTATTCCAATCCACCTAATGGGAACCATCACAATTATTCCACGATACATTGCTCTTGTGATGGGAATGCTGTCATGCTGCATGGCAATGCTGTTAACAAATAAATCAAAGATTGAAAGAGCACAGTGGTAACTGTATGTTTCAATAATGGGACTTTTATAAAACAATCTGCAGTGTCTGCAAAGAAATAAAAAAAGATGTTTGCCCACTTATAGATTTCTTCTGTTGCAGCATTTACGCTGAAATATTTCTCAACCCGAAACAGTTTTGGTTTTAGTGGTGGACTTCCTCCGTCTGCATAAATCCAAGTGTGCAACTCGTGTCTTTACATTCTCCTTCTGGATTTTCTGGCATACAAACAAACCTTTATGGGTCCATTAAATATGGTGGGTCATCCAAGACCCGAATCAGCAAACCAGGCCCAGACCATCATACCACCACCACCATGCCTGACTGAGATTTTCTTTTTCTGTTGCCAGATATAATAAGATGCACATCTTCAAAAAGTTCTGCTTTTGTCAATGTCACTTCACAAAATATTTAATATAAAGACAGGTTTGGACAAATGTGAGACAGGGTTTCCCCAGTCTCCTTCTGGGGAAATATTTAGGAGAACTGACCTTAACTAAACCCAGTTACTGCAGTAAGTTATGTAGTTCTTGGTTCTGTTGTCACCACCTGTATTAATCATTGATGTCCTGTTGTAAATTCAGTAGGCAGGGGTCTCCTGGGACACTGTTTCATGAGTTGTGGACAATAGCACCCATTGTGTTTCTCTACTGTCCCAAGGTCTTCAAAATGTCTCTGTAGCCTTTCCAGATTTTGTCTCATTTGTTCTTATATTTCCTTAAACCGGGGCATGATGTGATGCTTTTACGATCTGCAGTTATCGTCTCTGTCTGTCTCGTGACATTTATGGCCGATGAGCAGAAACAGGATGGAGACTGTGCATAAAGATAATCTCTCAGTGGTGGATGTGTGATAAGAGGGAGGATGGCTGAAAGCTGGACGGACTACTATGGAAACAATTAGTAAACATATATAATTATTGTGCAGGACAAACTATAGAGGTTGCAGGGGGGTTAATACTGGTTTCTGTGGAAACAAGTATTGACACAGGTACACCAAAATACAAGATGGATAGATAAAAATAATGAGAAGTGGAACAAGATGAAGCCTCCTAGTGTTTTTGTCACAACATGTTAAAGGGAGATGGTAAGGAAAAGCTCTTGTAGGCTGCAGTTTGTGATGCTGTGAAGATGCTGAAGTGCCAAATAGGTAATAGATTTTACACTTTGCAATAATTTTAATATAATACAACATATGACAGCCAGTCTATGGAAGAGACTTCCAGAAAGGTTGCAAGTAGCTCAACTGCAATAATATGTTTCAGCTAAAATAATTGAGTGCTATAGAAAAAAAAGCTTTCGTCATCAGTATTTTGTCAGTTTTAGGCACAAACGAAGTTGAACCAGAAAAGCAGATCAGCTAAAGTTCCACAAATTGAGAATGGGCATAAGGAAGAGCATTCGTAGCTGATGCTCTCTGTGTCAGTAAACACTCAATCTCATCTGCAGTCAGCACAGACACTTGTCTGCCTGCACTGTCTGGCTGAGCAGCTTCACAAACACACACAGCCGCAAGAATAGTTGAGGATGAGCCATCGAGCCAGTTTCTCATTTCCACATTGCACTACAAACACAATTTCAAGAAACATGATATAGTACGTGATTGATTTCAAATTAAGGAATATTTGGACTTGATTTCTCCGCCTTTCTGACTGAGCCCATGTTGGCACTAGGCAGGGAAGCAAAGGTCCAACAGGAGATAGTTGAAAGGAGGAGTGGGGCGATTTCTCTCTCACTCGCCTTCCCTCTGGGCGATGCAGTCTGCTGGCTACGACCGCAGGAGGAGAGGAGACAAGAGAAAGGGGAAGACACGATAGAGAGAACAGAGGAGAGTCAGTCCAGCCTGACTCATCTTCTTGCTGCTGCACTGACGAGAAAAACTCCAGTCAAATGATGTAAGAGCCACGAGAACGAAAGATGGAGTTAGAGGTAAAAGTGCCGACAGAAGTTAGGCAGGCTGGAGGGAGGGCAAACACAGCGGAGCAAGGAAGCAGACCGTCGTGATGTTTTAAAATGTGCACTGGCACGCCACACTGCGGTTCTGCTGTCCAGGCTGGGGATGTGATGCCGATTCCTTTCAGTCGGCATCTCAACAGTCCGTTTCCCCCTCCCTCCTTCCTCTTGCAGAGCTCAGAGTCTTCTCTATGCAGGAGAGAAGACTGAATTTAACAAGTACTTCTTTGGGTGGTCTGAAAACTCATGCAGGTAGCAGAGGGCAGCACCAGTGGTCCCAGAGTCGTTCAGTTTAAATGAGATTACATAGTTAAGCCAGAGGAAAAAATCCTCCAAGCAGGTTAAGGCATTTAGAAAAGGGCCAGGGAGAATGTGTTGTTTTTGTGATGGGTTCTGTCAGAAGAGATATCTCTGTGTTTGTCTTGGGATTAAGTGGACTTCAATACAGACGTTTTTGTTAAACTATAGGAGTCCAACTATTTCAGCATCAGTAAACACACTTTCTGCAAGATAAACTTTCCAACACTGAACCACAGATGGTTAATGCTATGGATGCACAATATATCAACATTAACATCTGTATCGGGCGATCAATACTGCTGAGATCAATAAAACTGGACTGAAAACTACTGATGTTTATAGTGTATCAGGAGCAGGAAGGGAGGCGCTTGACGTTGTGGTACAATGACGCAGTGTAGGACTGTGGAGTGTTTAAAGCACAAAAACAACGTCAGTGATGTGGTTGTTTTTTTCATGGTGTCAAAAGGGCAGGGAAGTGCATCTAATATCGGTAAATGTCGGTATAATATTGGATATCAATGAGCTCCCAAATTTTTATTTCAGTGCCTCCACTATGAACAGATCAAGGATAACAAAGGTCGCCTTAAGAATAATACAGTATGAAACATGTAAGAAAGATACTCACCAGTGACTATTGTTTAAAGATTTTTAAACAGTTTAAAGAACTGTTTAAAGATCAAAGAAGCAACATCTGGTTGACCTATGATCTTCTTACTGTGCTGTAATGACTCGGTGTAGAGGAATAATAATTTAAACTCTTTCTTCCTGATATGTTAATCCATTAAACACAGCACAATGTTAATTCTGCATCCAATATATTCAGTAAGATTTGGGGGGGAGGGTTATCTTTACAGACACCATAATTGAGTTCTGCTTGCATGTGAATATGGCCAAAAAGGACAAACTGAATGTGTGTCTGATAAAATCCTGCAAGAGAAACAAACATCACGAGCTGCATTTTTACAACTTTTTAAGGCTGCCATCCCTTGGCACATGAAATGATTTTACCCAACAAACAAGCACATCGGTAAAACAAATTAAGCCCACATGTGAAAGCAATTGGTGATTCAGGGAAATGCAGGACCAGGAGCATAAACAAGTATTTAGTGCAAGGTTAACCACTGAGCATCTGCTAAATTGTTATTCTCCAAAAATGTTAGGTTCTGACTTTATCGGAGAAAAAAAATATATGAAGATGGTTTGATTGAAAAGCAGGGTTTGACTGCTTGGTGCTTCAATTAACACTAAGAATTTAGACAAAGTAAAAAGTTTTGTTTACCTATGATACCTGTATTGTTTTAACTCAGATGAATGAGTGTTTTTTGTGGCTCAGTCGGTCAATGGCTGGATGACTTGACCTGATGGGTCAGTGAGTGGAGAAGTGGTGGAATGGGTTGGTGGGTCGGTCAGTGCATGGGATGGAGAGTAGCTGGGCTCTGTAGGCAGATGAATGGGTGGGTGGGGCTTTGGATGGGAAAGTCAATAGGTATTGGTGGGTTGATGGCAGATGGATGAAAAATGAAGGGGTGGGTCATTGGATGGACTGGTGGATATATGGATAGGTAGGTTGAAGTTTTAATTGCTGGTTTGATAGTCAAATGGATGGATAAGTGAAGAGGACGACCTCTGAATGGTTGGGGGGATGAATTGGTGGGTGAATGACTGAGCAAATAGTGGAATGGGTGGGTTAATGGTTGGATGTACTAGTTAGTCAACGGATGGGGGGATTGGTGGGTAGGTTTTTATTTGCAAAGATAAAACTTTTTCTTTTGTCCACCACTTGTCCACTTCTATCTTTTTTTTTTTTTTTTTTTTAAGAGCACATGAAGCGATGTATTATCACGGTCTAGTACGACAAATCGTCTGGAAAAAAGACAGACAAAGTCCAAAGCGAATTATTCTGACAGCTCTGAACTAAAGTTCTTGCTAAAACCTAACTTATGTTTTCTGGACTTCATTAAGTCTAGCACAGTGTAGGTGTTGGTTTGAATTTGATTTTTTTAATTGAATAATCTCACAAGCATATCATCTTGTGATGTGATCTGCTGAAGATCTTCCAGATCAGCAGCCGCAGAGACCTGGAAGACTCAAAGACGTTTGTGTTTTCATGTCTACAAGCTGCATTAGCAAAACTGAAATACAGAAACAACCAGTAAGAACATGAACTAAACCTGCATGTCATCCATCCTGTTGTCAGTCATGTGCCTCTTTGAGCACAACTGGCCTAACTCACATGCAATCAGATTAAAATAACAGACCATGAACTGAGTCCAAACACTGTTCACTGTCACAATTAATCTCATTCATAGAGTCCCTAAGATGCATAATGTTCTCATCTAAATACCAAGACTTTAACAGGCTTACAAAATGGAACAAAACATCTTTTTTCCTGGTGTTCAAAGACGTTTAATAAATAACAAACAATAATTAAACTGGCAGGCATGTGTCAAAGTAGTTCTTATAATTTAGTTAATGAGAAGTATATTTGTTTTTGCCCATTAAGTATAAAGAAGGTGGATTAAAAGGAAAAGAGCAGATGTTGCACGTTGTATTTACATCTTATTACTAAATTATTAATTCTTCATAGTGGGCAAACTTCACACTCATTTTTAGCTAATTTAAACAGTTAACAGACTCATTGTGAAAGAGTTTCAGGAGCTTAAGCAGACTCTGTGCTCTGTGAACATTTCCACATTCAATATGTAGACTTCTTTTGCAAAGTCACGTCCAGGCCAGACAACCAACATGTGCTAATCCCTCGTCACCATGGAGACCAATGTATAAACCTCGCCTAACAGACACCTGACTAATAGATTGAGGGAAATGAAGACAGAAAGGAGGAGAGATCTCCTCTTCGAACAAACAGAGGCAGTAAATCTTGCTATTAACAGCAAATAGAGTTTTAAACAACTTTTGAGTACTTTCTGGTTCTCAGGCTTCAACAGCATAACAGCTCCATATTTAGCCCAGACGTGTTCCAGTTTAAACTTTTCTGATTTTAACCCAGCACGCTGCACCAGCCTAAATACATGTGAAGGTTGAACTGTATAGCAGTCACATTTACTACACCTGTCTGGCCTACTGCATCTAGAAAAATAAGCCACAGCTCACAGGGACTCCCATCCCCTCTCATTATATGACAGCCAAAAGGGGGAAAACCCTGCAGGATGAGTTCACACCGAGACAGCCAGCATTGCAGGAATCGCATGTGCTTGAGCAAGGCTTTACCTCTACATGCATGCATGTAATGCACTTAGCATCAAGACAGTGATAATCTGTAAATCTGCTTTGCCTTTGGGTGAGTTGGTGTGAAACCTGGCAAGCACAGAGGTGGGACAGATGCACACACAAAGAAACAGTGTGTGAATGACAGGAGGAGAGTGTGAGATAGGAGGGACAAGAAATCCTGAGAGAGTGATCTATATTACATAAGCAGCTTCTTCGGTCTACTGTAAACAAGAAGGTGTGTACTGTACACAAGACAACATATGGCATAGCTGTGTGTAAAGCTGAACACCTAAAACACACATTTAGTCAAATTAAGTTGACTTACATTAATGTGTAAAAATAAAAAATAAAAAATCGAAATTGAAACAGTAAATTTCCAGGTTTATGACACTTTTCAGATCAAGTTACTTAATCCGCTGCTGAATGCTTGTGGCTAACTGGTAAGCTAATGTTTGCAAAGTTTCCTGGATATGAAATGAGCCAGTTTAGTGCAATTGGTACCAAAGCATGAGGCTGGTGCTGGTATCAAGAAATTCCAAAGTTTTAAGAAGAAACTGTTTCAAAATGAAAAAATGGTCACATGTGATCCCAAAGGTTTAATAGGGCCTTCCCCCACCTGGTTTTGTATAAAACCAGTCTGTTAGGAAATGTTTCTTATTAAGGTGAGGAGTTACAGGATTCATGTTAAGCTTCTGGATGCAGGCTAGCAACAAGAACAAATACATCAACGAATAAGTGCTGCTCTATTGAGAACAGAACAGTAAACAGGAATAATATACTGCACAATGTGCTCTTCAAAGTGAACACTAATTTTTTTGTGGCTATTGTTCAAAATATTATTGTTAGACCACTTCAGTAATACACACTCATACGCAGAGTACATGCTTTGATGAATGTAGTAGTCCTAAGTCTAACAAATATTGAAGTAAATAAGATTAAATTAAATTAAATCTGATAATGTATAAAACTAAAAAAAAAAGTATATCAATGTATTCTACATGCAACCGGTAAATGTGTTTATAGAGTGAAAATGTTAAGAGCCTAGATTTGGTGCATTTAATGAAAATTTAAAAAAATCATTTTTGTTTGAAATGTGCATTAGAAAACACAACCGATAAAGGAAAATAAAAAAAGGTTGCAATTCACTAATCTGGCCGAATGACTGACGCGAATCTAAAGCATAGTGTGATCCTTTAAAGAAACCTGAACAAAGACTATTTTATTTAACTCAATGCTGTGTAATTTCTGGGGTCCTGCATCAGTGCACTTTATCAAACATTCTTTTAAACATTTTCTCCGAAATAAAATCTCCTGCACCCTGGATATCTTCAGGGCAAGTTGGAGCACAAACATTTACACAGGACACCTTATCTGACGGCTCAAACAAGCACCGCGCTGGGCGACTGCCATGTTCCCCTCATGTTGTCCACCCAGCCACGATCTGGGTAAACGCAGGTCAGGGTCTGGGTGGGACGAGACGGCAGCGAGCCAGAGAGAATAAGCTGGACGCGAGGACAGAATGCGACTAACTGAGACTAAGCATCAAACGAGGATGAGGGGGGAGAGAGAGAGCAAACAGAGGAGCGAGAGAGTGCGCAGAGAGGGAGAACGTGAGGCTCCACGTGATTCTGGCTCAGCCACTGCAGGCTGTTACGTAACTGCACCCCCTGCCCTGTCTCCTCATGGACTGAGCAGACTCTCTCCTATCCCTCACCCAGCAGACGCTGCCCGCTCCCCCCGCCCCTCCTCCCTCTCACATGGCTCCTCACATGGCTCCTCTCCTTTCTCTCGCTCTTTCACTCGCTTCTCCACCCACTCATTGTACCCCAGGGGAGCCACCAGCCTCAGTTGCCTAAGCTGTCACTCTGTGTCTCTCTGCTTCTGTTTTTTTTTTTTTTTTTTTTTTTTGTCTGTCTGCTGCTCCCTCTCTCATTATTTCTATCAGTCGCCATCCTCTCCCTCCTTTCTCAGCCACTCGTGCTGTGAGGCAGCAGCTCCACACTCAGGGCTGAAGGGAAACGACAAAGGGAGGCTACAAACGCACTCATGAACACCTACACAAAGTGACATTTCACAGATTGTTACTGCACCGTCTGGCGTCTAGGATGAGCCACGCTGCTTTTAAAAAGTGACTCCCTTTTCCATCTTGAATCCTTCTGATCTTTTTTTCTTTTTTTAACACAACTGCTAAGGTTGCTTGGGGGGAAAAAACTTCACCAAGAGCACAAACCGAGAAAGGAAAGTCAATACTGGCAGGAATGCATTCTTTTGACAGCTAATTCAATAATCCCAGTTTTTAAGACAATAATCTGACTTGCAAATTAAAGACGCCAGTGTCTCTCAGGGTTTTCACACAGTCTTAATGACCTCAGTTCATACTTTTCAAACCTAAATGAGCAGCTTTCAATTCATATTTAATAAAGTTGATTAAAGTTTACTATTAATTTACTGCAGATATCCTTACAGTCTTTAGTTGTAAGTACAAAATCTTCAAGTAAGGGCAGTAGAGACAGATGTATGGATGGACAGACAGATAGATGGATTCATGGATGGATGTAAAGACAAAATGAAGACAAACAGACTGATAGACAGATGAACGGACGTACAGACAGGGGAAATTATTTGAATTCTACATTTTTCCAAAATGCAGAAACCCCAGTTATTACACAATAGTAACCAGAGTGCACAGAAGCATGCCCATGCACTTCTTTAAACCCTGTTTACCAACTCTTGCCGCTCACTCCTCAGGCCGACGGGAGGTTCAGCAGGACACGGGGTCCTGTCCTCCCTCCTCTCGCTGCAGTATTGATGTGTTTGTTCAGTGCTTGCCCCCCACCTTGTCCTCCTCCCATCGCTTCCTTCTTCTCCTTCTCAGTGTGAGCATGTCCTCAAGTGCCTCCCTGGCTTATGTAACACGGGCAAACCCGCAGCATACTGATGAAGAGAATCAAGTCTCCAGGCCGAAGCAAAAGGGAAGAAAACAAGGACTCCGTTGCACTACCGACGGCATTATTGCCACGTGAAGACATGCCTATCGCAAAATTTTAAGTACTTAACATAATTAATGCATTCTAAAAGGATGGAAGAACAAACTGCAAAAAAAGACCAAGAAACGGCAGGTGAAGCACTTACAGATTCCTGAAAACTTTCCTTCTTCTCCATCATCTCTCTGATGGTCTCCAGGATCTTTATACACAGCTTTTCCTCTTGTTCCATAAGCTTCTTGGTGTGTTTGATTAGTCTGGCAAAGACAGATCAAGGAAATGTTGTTTTGTTTATAATTGATTCCAACAAGTGCAGCAAAAATCTCATAGGACAAACAAATTCCTGATCTCCACAGATGGCATGTTTTAAAGAGCAGCAGAAGATGAGTGGAATTTGTGATCGTTTTATAGCATGTTAAGTGAATCCTAATGTAATAATGCAAAAAGAATTTGTGCATTTTCACTTTAAAAAAATTGGAATTCACCTTATTTTTTATTCATTAAATTGGAATTTTGTGTAACAACTCAGCACAACATAGGGTTTAATGGTGAAGCAGAAGGGAAAGACACAAGGTTTTTAATATTTCTTACAAATAAAAAAAAAATGAAATCATCCATCATCAACAAGCATTACTGCGGTTAGATCTTCATCATGGGCCAAATGTTTATTGTTTCTACAGTACACTGTGCATATCACGCATTACTAATGAGTATCAGAGTAAAAGGAGAGCAATACAAATCCAGGTCATACTTTTCAGACTTTCATTTGGATCTTCACAGTTATACACCCCATTCAGTAAAATCCCACCTTTGCCAGCAATTGAACCAGTTTTTCAAAAAAGTTTGTGTATTTTGGACAGTTTTATTTATTATTTTGGACAGCTACTTACTTGGACATAAAGGCTCCACTCTCACAGCGTAACCGAGCAGCCTCTGGAAACAGCAGCTCAGGACTTTGCAGAACATCCACCAGAACAGAAAATTCAGCTTGAACCCTCGGACAGAACTGATCCTCCAAATACGACACAACCCCCTTAAAAAAGAGGCGGAGACATTGAAAGATGCAGCTGGACAGTGCTGGTGAATATGTACGAAGTTTTTATGAAGTTATTTGTTAACTGTACTTCATACAATTTAAACATCTAATCAACTAGGAATGCAATCTTAAAACTTGATGAACATGGTAGAAAATTGAAAACCAAGGCCTAAAGCTTAGCAACTCCAATAGATGATCTCATACTCCAATGTGTTAGACTTCTAGTCCAAATAAGCCACTACACCTGTAGTTTCTCAATGATGTTCTTGTAGTCGGGGCTACCCAGAGGTTCTTTGCGAGGTCGTGAACGTGCAGAGGTCCTCCAGTCTTTTGCTGCTCGCTGCACCGCATTGGTGTGGACATTAAGAGACAGAGCGTTGACCTGACTGTCCAGATCGACCGGGATGGGTATGGAGCGGGCTTTGGCTGAGGACAGAACAAAGCAGAGACAAACAAAATAAAGATAAAGAGACACACATGGTCATTTTTCATCTGAAGTTTACACACAGACCAATGGCAAGAATGTGACGTTAATTGGGGCCATTCTATGATATGTATGAGTTTTTTGTTTTCAGACAAATGATAAAAACTAGGTGCTCAGGTTTAAATTCACTGTGAATTTTCTCCATCTGCACAGAGTCAACAAGTTATATCCACATGCAACACACATATGAACCATGCAGAGACCTGGTGTTGTTTCCAGAACCAGAACTAAACGAAGTGATGCAGCACTTAGTTTCTATGCTTTTCGATGATGGAACAAATTCACTGAAAACCTAAGATGTGCAGAAACCACCGGTTCCAATAAATCATGCCTTTTGTTTACACCACTCGATTGATGACACTGACGAATCAACTGTTGTGTGACCACTGACGAACGATGGACTGAAAATTAGATTTAAATTTGAAAATTAAACTTTAAATATAAATTTAAATCTGCATTTTAACATTGGTTTATGCTTTTCCAATGGTTCTATTAGGCATACCGAGGTCTCTTTTTAAACAAAACTTAAAAGGTTTGTTATTTTCTATTTCTCTTTCCTTTGATGTCATCTACACATCCTGTAAAGTTGAAAAATGGTCTTCTGGCCAACACTGGCATGTTGACAGAAATATTAATATGCACTTTCTGTGTAATAAACACAGTAAATGATCAAATCTTTGCATTTCCTTGTGTATGAATAGTGCTATATAAATAAATTTACTCTGCCTTTTACAAGCAGATTCAAATATATTTAAATAACCCTAAATATCGCTAAAGTTTGATTATGCCACCAGGAATTGGTTTGCTGAGGCTCTCGCTCTTGCCTGCCACCGAACTTGCATGGCACCTGATCTCAACCTAGAGGGGCTTCCTGCAGCCCAGCTGAGCCCCAGCGGCCAAAGTGTGACCATCAGGTGCTCTAGGTGATCTCCCGCCCCTCAAGCTTCTATGAGGGTGTTCTGGTCTCCCTAATCCAGGCGACGTTCGCCTCCTGATGTCGTCAGCAATATCATCAGGATCACTTAATTGCTTTTAGTCTGACCCCTCCCCAAACCACCAATTGAGGAGGCTCAGACATCTGATCAAGATGCCTAATGTCAGGCTCCCTTTGGAGGTTTTCCAGGCGTTTCCAGACCCCAGGGAAGACCCAGAACTTGCTGGAGAGCTATGTATCCGATCTGTCCTGGAAAGGCTAGGAGGCAGACAGATGCTGATGGATACTTAAGTGTATTTGTCAACTTTTTCCTCCATCAAGACTCACCGACATCAGCCAGTGCCTTGATACAGGTCTCAATGTTGCTCTTCTGAGCTGAATTAATCCCCTTAAGGTTGTAGATTCTGAAAGCTGACTGGAGCAGCTTGATGAAAGTAGACTGGTTATTCTGTAAAAAACAAAAGAACACAAGATGCTATTATTTTACAAAGGGCAAAAGTGCCAAATCTGTGTCAAAGAATGTCAGGAACACACCAGCAGTGGAAATGACAGGACTAATCTATACAGACTGTATGAAACAACTGCAGTAAGTGCTCTAAATTTAAAATGTCTGCTAGGAAAATCCCAGGTGAATGTGCAGTGACAAAAGAGGTCTGTGGCTGAAATACTGCTACCATGGAGAAGCAAAAACCTGCCGCATGTTTGACATGAACAGAGTACCTGTAGCATGGAGTAGTTCACAGAGAACGGTGACTCAAAGAAACTCCTGATGATGGCCATCACTGTCTCTGTCACATACTTGTCCAGAGGATCTGGGCGGTTACGTTCCGTAGTGTTGCACATCTTTAACACATAAGCAAAAAGATATGAACCAGCCTGATCTTCACCTTCCAGACACGTTTCACTTCTCGGAAAGTCCAATGCAGAAGCATTCTTATCATTTGATCTTGCGCATAATTTTGCAATGGAAGAAAAAGAATTGTGGTAAACTGCAAGCAGGAACTCTAATGATTTTCTTTCGTCAATGGTTTCCATCTTGCGACTGTGCAATAATGGCCAGTGTTTGGGGTACAACTAATAGTTGTCCTATCAACAAATTCCTCATCATGAGTTATGGATCTTTGCAATTTCTCCAGAGTTACTCTGGTTTTTTTTGGCTGCTTCTCTGATTAATGCCATCTACATTTTAAGATGGAAATTAAGAGAGCTCTGCAAGATGTTCAGAACTTAGGAGATTGGTTTTAGAAGCTAATCCTGGTTTAAACTTTATACAATTTTATTCTATGATGGATTTGCATAATTAGATGTTTACACAATATGTTATTAATGAATCATTAGTGCACTATTACTGTAAGCAACATGGATATTGCAAGATAACTGTCCCGTGCCAGCCACTTCTTTAAGCACCAGGCATTCAGATGTTAAACAGATGCAACATTTTCAATAAAACTTTGTTATTGAGATGGAAATATGGAGTCATTGCTTTTTCTCAAACCAGGAAGACGTTATTACCATTTAGTAAATGTATTTATCTTTAAGTCATATCGTTATCTCAAAATTTGGAAATATTACTGTACAGCACATGTTTTCTTAATAATTGTTTAGGCTTATTTAAAGGCTAAACTTTTAGATTTTCATGTGCAAAAAATAAAAACCATCTATTACTTTCCTTCTGCTTCACAATTATGAACTACTTCATATTCCTCAATTACATAAAATCCCGATAATAAGCATAGACGCTTATGGTTGTAATGACAAAAAAATAAAATAAAAAAGAAGAAGTATATAGAATAGGCACTGTATGTCAGCAGAAGAAACATTGATGAATGTTGAAATGTTTACTGCCTCGTTAGGAAAAAATAAATAGTGTGACCTTTCTGTGTGAGTTTTCTTACAGTGGCCATGTCGACGAGGAAGTTTTCAAACAGCCTCCAGATATGAGAAGACGTGTAGATCTCCTTCATTTCCACTTCAGTGTCCACATAGCAGTGATTCACAAAATTCACATATGAAGTTTTAACCTGTGGAGGACACAGAATTAAGACATTTCCAGATAAAAAAAAAAAAAAAAACAGAGACCAAAATTGTCAAAGATTAATCTACATAGAAAATAAAATCACAGTAATGAACCTTTACCTCTGGCATACAGTTCACATCAGTGACCACTTTAACAATGTCATCCAGTGGCAACAGAGAGTTGCACTTCAGCTCAGTGTAGACATTCTTGCCCTCGGTGCAGGCGGCCAGCAGGTCTACGAGTGTGTTGTGGTATGCCAGGGATCCGTTCTCGTCTGCCCGCTCCTGCTCAGAGGCCATCATCTGCAGTAGCACCGAGAACGACGAGCGGTCATTGTAGAAGACCAGCACATCCTCACCTGCATTCACCAACTGGTTGGACAAACAGAAAAAGAAAAAGCATTTTAACAAACTGAATCATTATTTGGTAAGCTAAGACTGCAGGGGGAAAAAAAAACCCTCCACAGAAAACACTGGATGTTCTCTCCCCTCCATTGCTAGCAGACATTCTCTCTCTAGAGCCAACAGCATCTTAAAGGACTATTCCCAGCCGTCTTACTACCTGTTTGAACTGTTACCCTCTGGCAGATGTTTCAGATCTATAACAGTGTGTTTCTCACTGCAGTAAGGCTCCATATGTGATGGCGCCTTTATATTGTTATGATGTAATATGACTGTAAACATTTGCTACCTCATTCATGTCATATGGCAGAATAATTTGACTTTTCTGTCTGCTTTCTTCTTGTTTTTGTTAGTGTTGTTGGAGCTCATCTTACTTGGTTACTGATCAATTGGTGTATGCCTGGTACATAGTAGTGCGTGTGGGCGTGTGTGTGTGTGTGTGTGTGATGTAGATTTTACTGATAAATTCTCATAGGAGAAGGACTCTTAATTCCATGACTCTTGTTTCCATGTCCATATTTGTATCTCCACAGATTTCTCATGGAAACAACAACATTTTTATGGTTTGTATTTCCAGACTTTACTCCCTTTTGCACGCTTATTCTGAAAATATCTTGATGAAATTGAACAGCTTTTAAGAAGGTGTGGGACCCTCACAACATTCTGCATGCAAAAATACTGGGTCCAAATCAACTTGCAAGCATGCAACATGCCACATTTAAATTCCTACCTCAGTCATGACTTTGTCCTGACATTTCTTCATGTACTTCCCGTCACATTTCACAATCGTTTGCAAAAACTTGAGGTACTGAACGTGACGTCCATGTGTCTCGATGCAGTGGATGAAATGGTGGACCACGCGGTCGCTGATCTCATTGCACAGCTGATTGTTGTTCATGAAGATGTGACGCATCGTCTCGGCTTCCAGTAGCTAGCAAAAAGCAGACATAGTGGTTTTAAGAAGAAATTATTTCAAACTGTTTATACTTAGTAAAGCAGAAAGTGAAGTGTGCAAACCCCGGGAGTGAGGAAGAGGTTCAGGTGTTTGTGTAGCAGAACTTGATTTTCTGGATTTCCCTTGCAAAAGTTTTGCAAAAAGCTATGAGCCAGCTTCATGATCACATCCATCTTCTCATCACTCTGAAAGAAACCAAACAAAGAAAGTCAAAGACATTTGGGGGATCAAACAGAAACACCAACAATAACTGCGTGTTGGTGGAGATGTTAATGTAGGTCCTCACCTTTTCGTAGGGGATCTGCAGCAGCTCCAGCACCACAGTGTGGGCTCCCATGTTCTTCAGCAGCCTCTGCAGCTGCAAACGGTTCTTTTTACTCACACAGCACAGTCGACTGAAGCGCTCCAGGATCTAATGAAGGGAGACAGAAATCTTTTGCAGAAAAATACTGGAAACTGGGCAAACAGAACGGCAAAATGAAGACATGAAACTCACACATTTGAGTACTTCATAGTTGTTTTCTTGGTTACTGTCCATCTGAGGTTTGCTTTCCCCATCTTGCACCGGACTAAGAACAGCATCCTGGAGGAGGAAGGTGGACACTGTGAGCTTGATAATTTTCCAACTAAGCCAAAATGAATACAGACAATATAGCCACATACTGTCTGCAGCTGACTTTTAGAACATAGTATAAAAAAATAACAAAAATAACACTGTAAAAGAGACTTAAAAACTTAGCATATTGTGAGTGCTTTCTAAATATTAGTAATTAATGTTCTGTAACAGTGCAACTATGATTCTGTCTCAATCTTTAAATTATTTGATAATTAATTTTAGTCATCATTTTAAAGTTATAACAGCTTTTTTTCCTATGAAATTAAATAATAATTTGAAAACTGACATTTGCATTTAATGTGGTGATTTTTGGACATCAGATAAGCATCTATACGTGGGGCTCTTCACTCTGCCTTACCCCCAGCTCATCACTGACGTAGATTCCACTTTTCTCTACCCACAGCTCCGACTTCTCCACAGTCAGACGCAGCTTGTCCAGGTCTTCCTTGATCTGTGTATAGTTGAGTACATCCTGCTCTGAAACAAGGAGCTGAACCTAAAATTACAGAAAAAAAAAAGGAAAATCAGAGACAAAATGTCTTTATGCATCTCTATTGAAGTGCCCCCATGGCTGAAACAAAACCAGTTTTCATTTGAGTTGAGAAGTCCCTTCACTAATCTTACAATTAAACGTGTATGGGCTGGCATAAAAGCCATGATTGGACTGAACAATCACAAAACAGACGGGAGCAGGAGGGGGATTATAAGGATCAGGTGCAGCTTGCAAAAGCTATGCAGATGTTTTATCTGTGTTTCATTGATGAGTGGAATTTTATAAACATAAATAATTAGATTTTTAGAGCACTGAACAATTGCTCCGTTTTCTCTGGTCTTGGCATCATTGCTCAGATGGGTCTATATTCAACCAATGTCACATCAGGAAAAGTCCAGGGCCTGACAGGATCACAGGAAAATCCTTAAAAGTTTGTGCAGAACAAATCTGTGATATTTTACAGAATCGATTGACCCATCTTTTATTCAGCAGAAGGTTCCCAATCTCTGTAGAGAATCTATAATTGTACCCATGGCAAAAAAAGCCTAATCTCCAAAAGGACTGAATTATTTTGAGCTGATGGCTTTGCCCTCTATTGCTATGAAAAATTTCGAGTACATGGCCAGCTTGACCTATTGCAGTTTTCTTACCAGGCTCACAGAGGAGCAGAGGGCACAACTGTCACTGTTTAATTATCTGCTCAAGCATCTTGAGGGCATACTAACCCAGGCAAGACTTTTGATAGTGGATTTTACATCAGTTGTTACTATAATTCAACCCCACAATTTGGTGACATGTAGGCAGCAACAGTGAGCTATCCAGGAAGCAGTCACCTCAAAACAACCTCATCCTCAAGTATGCAGATGACACTTTTATTGTCAGCGTTCTGCAAGATGGAAATCTGTTGACGATTACTTTGTGAAGCCATGTGATAAACGTTACCTAAAGTTAAATATCAGCAAAACAAAAGACTTGGTCACAGAAGACAGGAAAACTCCCCAACTTGATGTAATCAAGGGATCAGTAGAGAAGACTGTGTACAGCTACAAGTACCTGGGACCTACTGCGAACATTTCTCTTCTAGTTTAACCAATAAACTGCAGCAGTTTACAAGAAGAACAAAAAAAAAATTAATTTTAAAGATCCTGTTTTAACCTTTGGTTTTGCAGTTTTCTTTGACAACTTGTTCTTGAAAAATAAAAACTGTCTGTTCAATCTAGTAAAAAACGTCAAGAAAAATAACTGGCATTTAACATCACACCCCGTTTGACACATTTTGTCCATTGTTGCAACAGCTTTATTCCCTGTTGATTATTATTAAATGAGGTAATTGTGTTGACATGTGTGCATTATGCCTTAACCGTTTTTGACTGATGCTGCGCACCAAGTTCAGTAAGAAACTGAAGAATAACCACTCTGTAAATAGCATAATGGTATAAGTTGGGAATGTCACACTGAGAAATTGTGCATTTATTGTGTACCTGTTTAAAGGCCTGCAGCATCTCAGCTCTCTGACTGAAGTGTTTGAAGATGAGCTGCAGTGATCCAGAGACCAGAGGCGGATAATCTTGCATGATGAGATGAATGAGAACCCTCAAAAATGTACGGCCATCTTCATCATCAAGCTCTAAAATACTTAATTCAGAGCTACAGAACACAAAAGTAGACTTTGTCAGTGTATGGAAAAAAAAATTGACAAAACGATGTCGGGACGTAGCTTCACCCACCTTCCTACAAACATCCTCTCTGCTTTCGCTGCAATCTCATCCATGTCAGGCTCAGAAGCTAACAGATAATTAAAATATGGCAAGCGTTAACATCTAATATTATGAACTTTTAGGATGTGAACAATAAGAGACAAATCTCACATATAATTGGAGGGTAGTCAGCCATTGAGGAACAGCTGTCAGGCACTGTGCTTTCTCCAAACTCTTTCTTGTAGATGGACAGTAGGTAAGTGATCCTGTAGTCCAACCTCACACTTAGGATGAACTTAAATGAGCACAAAATGTAAACAAGGATTAATAAAGCATTAAAATTGAAACAGGCAAAGAAAAAAAAAAAAACCTGAGATGGGTAGTAAAATATTCAGCAGCAATTCATACTTGCAGGATCTCAATGATCTTCAGCTTGGTGTCCATCACCACGACATCCTCGTTGTCCGGGAGGAAGTGTCCTTTCCCGTAGCGCAGGGAAGGTGGCGTGTTGGGCAAACCGTGTGGCACACCTCGACTCATTACCATCTGAGTCATCATTTCTCCAACGCCGTGGATTGTGCGCAGAACATTGTTTCCTAAAAGGGAGAGGTTGTTTTATTAGTCTGTTTGTGTGTGGAACATCAAGATTTAAATGATTACAGTTGGTGAAACAATTAAAAAAAGTTTGTGACATACAAGGTAAAATGAAAAACATCTAATTCTTGACACCTTATATAGATAAACAAAAACAACTCAGCAACATTATCTCAGCCTTTCAAATTTGTCATACTATATTCTATGGTCTCATAGAATATAGCCTGCAATTGTAACTGCAGGCTTCTCATGGTGTAAATTCATAATATTATTACAAAACTCAAAATAAAATATTTTAGAGATGATTTCAATCTTAATGCTTTTATAAACTGCTCTGGTTTTGCATACACTGATCTGTTATGTCTACATTTATGAAATAAAACCAGACAATTAGCTTTTATCTACCCTTATTTTGTTACACATAAACCAGTGTCAGTTTAATTCTTAAGTAACCTTGCTTCAATGCACACATGTAGATATTTAAGCACAAAAATGATCCTAATAGCTGAGCTTTCAGTGCCCTGACCGGCCTCTGGAGTCTTCCCGAGCTTGCTAAGCAAGCCGAACGGTTGCTGAACAATGTCCAGGACGGCCAGCAGGGTGCGTGTGAGGCACAGCAGCTCACTGAAGTTGTAGAAACCAAAGTACACCAAGTGTCGAGCCAGATTGACCACCTAACAGAGGGGACACAATCACAATCAGGATGGCGAAAGAAAGCCATACAAATGTTTGCACTTCATGTATACAAGAACAACATTAACATTTTCACAGAAATAGCTGAAACAATAATGTACGTTTGAGGAATTAAATACAATACAATCCAACAAAAATGCAAATAATTAGTTTATTATTACAGCTAACTGCGAGTTAAACATACAGTTGTCATTTTGGATTTGGGGCTTGATGGAAATATATGTCCTATAAAAAATATGTGTGTGTGTGAAAGATTTAATGAAGTGCAACCAGAGAGAAAATAAATTGTAACTGCAGGCTTCTCAAGGTGTAAAACACGTGGCAGCTCTGTTGGATTTCGAGAATAAGGTTGTTGAAAGCTTCCTTTCTCGCTTGAATTTTGGGAACCTGTGCTTATTTTGTCAAACTGACCCAATTTAACAAGCATACCAGTAAATAAAAATCACATACTTTTAATTTCTGTCTTTATAGGAAAAGTTGAAATTCTTTTGGATATAATGTTTAATTCTACCTGTTATAATGGAGCAAGGAAGTACCTGCATTTACTTAAACTGTAGTTTCTGAATAAAATGCAGTATGTATTTGGACAGGATTGATAGATTAAAACATATTTATTTTCAGATAAAATTTTAATGGTCAGCTGAATGTCACACATGACATAGACTGTACGCCTACAAAGTATATTTACCTCTAGTGTGAGTTCATTCTTTTCTTTGTCCCCAAACGGGTAATGCTGGTTGAACACATCTTTAAGATAATCGTCAACAAATTCCATGGTGCTTTTAAATTTCTTCTTCATCTCCTCTCTTGAGTCGACTGTTGATTCATACTTGAAACTGCGCAATAAATCAAATAGGTGAGAATTCAGCTAAAAATAAGACGAGTCAACTAACATGCAGATGCTCACTCTCTGATAGAGATCTTGGAAGGGATTTCAGTCCAGAGACGGGCATAGCGCACCGGAACCACAGCCTCCTGTGGTTCGCAGTCCACATGCATGTGCAGCATCAGGCGACAGAAGGACGCTCTGAGGTTGTAGGGCAGGCAGTCGTCAAACATGCAGCGCAGGATCAGATCCACAGGTAGTTTATCGTTGATCTGGTTGATGGCCAAATACTGGCGATCCAGACACATTTTGGCAAACAAGTTCAGCTGACACCTGCAGAGGACGACAGGAGAAGAGGAGAGACGGGGGAAACATTTTAACGTTTGTGTTGATTTTAGTGTCAATGCAGGACTTAGCCAGTGGCTCTTACACTTTTTAGGGATCAAATTTAAATATATCTATATTTATTAAAGTTACTATGTTTAAACTTTTGTGCCCGGTTGCACCTTGTGCTGCTGTTGTGGAAACGCCAACATGCTAAATGTTTAACATTTAGGATGTTTAACATTGTGTTGGACCCCTTTTGAACTCTGCATGACTGTGGGCTTTGTGCCATGCATTGTAGTGATACAGACACAAACATGATCAGAAACATTACTCAGGTAGCCTGTGTGGTTTAATCAATGCTCAGTTGGTATTAAAGGACCGCTGGTTCAATTCCCAGTCCGCTGTCCTTTTGTCCTGGCTAAGAGACTTCACTTGTATTGTCTGCTAGTGTTGGTCAGAAGAACCGATGGCGCAAAATTGCAGCCTTGCTTCTGTCAGCCTGACCCAGGGCAGCTGTAGCTACAATCCAGTAGTATTGGTTTCAATTGGTCATATGTAGAGCAATAAAATAAAATTGATTAATATTATTAAAGGGGCTCATTATAACACCACCAGCGCCCAGGTAGTGTTTTAACTCAGCTTCCATGGTGTTTAGGAAAAATGTCTGACCCTCTGCAGCAGCTGAAAATTTAGACTAATCAAAACAGGTAAAGTATTTCCAATCTGTTATAATCCAACTTTGGCGATACTGTTTGAATTCTACCTTCGGTTTCCTATTCTGTCAAAAAATAGGTGACACCATTCCTAAATCCAGTGCATAAAAAAATTAAAAGATCATAAGCACCTTAAAAAAACGACAATAAAAATTCTTAGCCGGAAAAAGTGGCTCCTGGTTTGGTTTTCTTTGGGTTCAGACCATCGCTTTCAACATTCAGGAATGACACTCTACATATTTTGGCTGTTACAATCAAACAAATGTAACAAATTTTTATTGTCTCTTCTAACATCAATCAGTTTCTTGTCCACACAACTGTTAGCACTCTTTATAAATCTTTAAGATGATTATGCGAGAAAATCCCAGTAGTGCAGGAGTTTCTGGAATATTCAGACCAACCATTCTAACACAGACAACCTTTACAATCTCAACGTCACATATTCCTTTTCTTCCCTATTCTGGGAACCGATTTGAACATTGTAAAGTTTTCATCACATTCTCCAAGATGCCTAAATGGATTTAGTTGTCAAAAGGTGACCGGCTTATTTAATATTCGGTATAACAACCAACTGATTGGCTGAAAATGTGAATGTGCCCCCTCAAGACATGCCTCACTTTTTGAGAGTCACTGAATTACACTCATTACCTGTAGTAGGTAAGGAGGTCTGCGTCAATTTTATGGTTGTTCTTAGCATCCTGGGCCAGGTGGCGGATGGATTTGCCATGAGGCTCTTTGTGGATGTCGATCCAGTAGAGCCAAACCTCCTCTTCATCCCCATCATCTGGTGACAAGGAGGAATCCATGGAGTTTTCTGAGTTAGAGATTAGCCTAGTGGAGAGTGGGGATAGAAGGAAAGCACATATAAAATGAAGCACTGGACAAATGTAGCATACACAGTACTTATATAGGACTGCTGCAGGAGAAAATCTTCATTTCAAAACAGACATAGCACTGCAAGAAAGTTCATACACCGAGCAGACTGTGCACATGTTTAAACATGTGCAAAAATGTAATATGTGAAATAAGGCAAGATAGTTAAAACAGACACATCTCAGGGTTCGACTCACTTGGTCTGAATAAGGATGTCTGCGTTGATAGGATTTATCATAAATTTAATGATAAGCTCTTGCGTGACAGGGATGGCCGTCTTGTTGGACGCACAGAGATCGGACAGGTAATCCAGGAACCTGACAGGGTAGGTCAAACAAGAATGGATAATATTAACCAGAATAACAGATACGGACCAACTAGATGACAGGATGTCAAACAAGACACAGTATGTATTGTCTTGGCATTATTACACCAAATTTCTGAATTTTATTTTTGTTGAAAATAGACCACTCGCTTTGTGAGAGGTGTTTGTGTCTCACCTCGGCTCTCGATTTCGCCTCAGCAGGCTGACAAAGGTCTCGATCTCTCTGGCTGTGATGTGTTTTTCCAACAGCTTGCGGTTGTTGTGCAGCAGCGCGGTGATTGTGTCCTCAGCCAAGATCTCATACCCCATCTGAGACTGCATGATGGGGAACTTTGTGGCTATATATTCCTGCGAGGTAGAGAAAATTACACATTAAGAATCAATTCTTATGTATGGTACATCATTTTATAGGTGCAAAAAACCAATGCAGCATGACTAAAAACCACTTTAGACACCTTAATTTAAAAATCTGTTTGAGAAATGTGAAGGCAACAGTGGGAGGTTATTCTCATCATGATGAAAAGTTCATTAAATGGCTATTTCTGTGAATAATTGATTAATAATGTACCTTGTGAAATGTCAAGAATGACTCCAAGAAAAACTGAAAAAATTTATAGGCCACGTGGATTTGAACATTTATCACATTGCAACCACAAAGGTCAGTGTATTTCTGTTGGACTTTACATGATCAACCAAAACAAATTAGTAAATAAAGCATTTATGCTTTTCCATTTTGCATAGTAAACAAATAAAATCAGAAAAATGTGGCAAAGATATGTATTCTTCCCCATGATCTCTATCCAATCTGACTAAGCATAAAGTTAAGGGTAAAAATTTCAGCTTAAGCAAGCAAAGCTGATAGAATTATATGCTAAATACCTGCAACCGACCTGAAAAAGAGGGTTAAAATGAATGACAGTTTTCATTACATCTTTGCAGAAGAATGTAGAAACACTTAGTCTTGTTTTACTACCACCTCACAATGGAGCACCACTTTGTGCTTAATATAATACATAACGTTGCAATGTGACACACAGGAGAAAAGTTCAATATATATGTAAATACATGCATGGTTTTGGCACTATTATAACAATTTAAAGACAGAAAGATGAAGATTTTGAACAATGATGAGCAAAGGTTATAGCTGCTTATAGAAAACAGTTGTCAATATGAGCTAGAAATACTTAAAATATAAATGCAAACATAAGAAGAATAATCAATATTACAATTTTCAATAATGGCATTAAAGTCAAATATATTCCTGCCATAATGCTCAGTACATATTGAATGTTATGTGATTGAAAATTTAAAGGAAAAATAGAAAGGAGGGTTAAATTTCTTTTACCCTTCCAGTGATAAAGTGGCTCTAAAAGCCACAAGGAATGCACTCCTCTACAGCTACATATATAATTTCACAACAAAAACAAAATACAGATTTAAACTACATAACTGAAAAAACTACTGCTGCATAGTGTATGTTGGGTAGTAAAAAGCTTGCTTTGTGCATACTTATTTTCTACAGTAACACACTTCATTTTTCAACTACCTCATATAATTGCATGAGTTCATAATACAACCATATACAAGGCTCATTTTATACCTGGTTCTTACGATAGTCCTGCTGGGAGTGTCGCAGCACTCTGTAGCAGAGTCTAAACATGTATTTGAAGTGAGAGTAACGCTGATCTCCCAGTTCCTCCAACCTTAGCATCGGACCGTCGCCATTATCTTTGAAGGGAGCCGTAAGAATGCCAAAAATCTGCAGGAAACATCAAGGATAAAATTTATTCTCATTTTAACATCTTGAGGCCCAAATGTAATAATTTACTGATGCATTTACATACAAAATTCATTCGACAAGCGTGTTTGTGCTGACCTGGGAGAGGATGTTCTGCTCCCTCATGAGTTTTTGCCTCTCACGGTTGGGCGTGGAGGTGACCACAGAGAGAACATCCTGCCCGTTGTTTGGCACCACGCACACAAAGAAAATCAGGTCCTCTAGAAGCGTTGTCACAAACCTGAAGGAAAAATTCAGCTTAAAAATCTAAATGAACCAACACCTCCAGTTGTAAGACGCATCATTTAATTTCGCTGTCGGTACCTCCTCTCATTCTGAGTAATGTTGGCAAACTTAAGCTTCCTCACAGTGGACTCCAGGACCTGGTTGGCATCATTTGCAAAGTCCAAATCTCTGACCTCAGATAAAGGAACAGATACAATGGCAAATGCCTCTTTGTCCTCCTTTGTGGAACAGGTACCAATCTAGCAAAAAAAAAAAAAAAAAAAACAGCATGTAAAGCACTCCGTATATTTGACTTGTATGTAGGTGTGTGTGTAGCAGTATTATGCAAACCTTGAGCATAACTGGACGCTCCTCCTCTGTATCTATGGCGATGTTTGTACTCGTCACCCAGGTGTTTGTGCACAAATGCCGAAGTCTCACATAGGAGTTTCTGGTGAAAGATTAACACAGATCTGACATCACTATATATTAAAAACCACACATCTGAACAAACAAACAGGATTCTTATGCTTTGTCCTTCTGGAAACTCCAAACTGTTACAGACTCAAGCAACAAAGAAAGTAGATAGTTTGTTATATAGATTATGAAAAGTGATGCAATGGTTGAGTTGGTGATAGAACCAGCAGAGCAGTGAAGTTTATGCCTTTATTATTTATTATTTATTTTTTTTGGAAGAGGATGTTCTGTTATTCCTCTTATTTTAAAATCTATTCCAATTAGATTTTTTTTTTAATCAAGATAACCACCTTAATATAAAAATTAAGGTGGTTTAAAGAACAGTTTACCTTTATTCTGTTTGTAAAAATAAAAATAAAAAATTTGAGTGTTTTATTTGACTCCAAAAAACCTTTAAAAACACAAGTTTAAAACTATTCAAGACGAGGCGGGATGCCAAAAAACGTGAAAAATAGTCATTTTAAAACATTTTAATGAGAATTTATCACTGGGTTCTCTCATTCAGTTATTACCCTATAAAATCCAACTTATTTCCTTTCAGTCTTCTTTTCCTTTGGTCATTTGCTCAGTTTTTCTTTATTTTAAAATAAATTTGTGATTAAGAAAAAGCTGATAAAACAATGTCTATGGGGAAAAAAATATATATGAAAAATGGTTGGAAGGTTGTGTGAAGCCACACTGATCTAACAGTTTGGACGAAAACATTCAAGCTTTGACTTATTGTTGAAGATAAAAGTTGTAAATATATTGAATATCAAAAAAAAAAAAAGACCAAACTCTTTTTCTTTCCTCCACAATTTAAAAGGACATGCAAAGGAGTAGAATAACTGTTTAAAAATATACATAATGTGCTTGTGTGTTGAATAAAAACGAGAAAACAAGAAATATACAGTACATCAGTGCAATATAGAAAAACAGATTTATAACAGCAGAAATGTCTTAAAAAAATAGCTTTAAAAAAGCAGAGCAAATTATCAAAGAATTTCCAGACTTTTGCACTGAAGCCTTAAAGTGAAATGGGTCAAATTTCATTTTTAAAATAGTTAGAATTAAAAACAGGAACTTGGATTCAATCAGTTATGACAAACTTAGATAACTGCATAATTCAGCAGTTTCAGGATTGAAACACCTGGAAATGGTGAGTCAACCCACAACATTAACACCTGCAGAGATGCATCACTCAAGGTCACTTGTTTGTGAAAATAAACAGGCTAAAGAGAGTGGATAACTGGGACGCCACCAGGTGAGAGACTAACCTGGGCACCAGGCAGTCCGCCCGCTGCAGGGTGGTGGCATCCAGCTCAAACAGAGATGCAATGTCGTTCCCATGGGGAACAGAAACCAGAGTGTAGGCTATCCTCTCTGCGGCTTGGTGCTTCCTCTTGGAGAAGCCAGCGTCCGTCTCATTCTGCATTAAACACAAATCTTGAAGTGATACAAGTAATCACTATTTATCATCTCTACCATCATCTCATGATACCAAACTGCAATTCACTGAGCTCATTTTAGGAAAACAGCAGGAATATTAATGACTTGTTTTAACTGTACAACATTTAAGGCAGTTGGTCTTAAATGTAAAAGGAAAAGGTGGATTCTGCTAGTTTGATGTTACTCTCCGCCTTAGGCAGAGGATTTTGGACATTTTGTTGTGATAGTAGGATTGGTCAGACATTCCTATTATATAGACTATAAGGACAGAGATCTGGTTTCTCCTCCCAGGACAATATTTCTGGGTAGCACTTTGGCCTACTGGGTTGTTTTTCAAGTGCTTGATAAATAAAGGTGTAATGGGGTGGAATAATCAGAAGATGAACAGATGGATGGATACAGAGAGTAAATATCAATGACAGTAATTCAAATGGGACTATTAACATGTTTAGAAGCTCACCACAATGTTAATAGTCCCATTTGAATCTTCTATCTCTGCAAATTAGGCTAAAGCAGAAAATAGATTCAGAGATAAAGGCAAGTAATGGTTCAGTGTTTTTATGATTATACAGTTAGAAACACGTATGATTCAAAAACCTTCAAGGACACCGTTTTTATTTTATTTACTCATCGTAAATTACATAAATTTTAGTCCACCTTAGAAAAAACTGACTAATAAATTTGTTTAAAGCTGAGCACAGATTCCCTCCTTGTCAACCTGGCTTCCCTCTCCAGACAAATGAGCAATTTTGACAAATGAGCTGAAATGTTGATAAATACTGATAATTACTGCTGACTGACTGAAAACAGATGGATCTGAGCCAAAGTACAGTTGGCTGAATCTCACACTAATGATGTATCGAATCACACAGCCGAGCAGAAGCACAGCCACGACTTTCCTGGGTGGCTTCAGATGCAGCAGATGACGGTAAGGGTTAACTTCTCCCACTGTTCTCTGCATGTCAATGGGAAGCTCCCCAGAGCTGGCTCCACGCCTCGGCTTCTCTGTCCTCCCACCCCCTCCCTCTGCTGGTGACTCACCAACCAGTTTAGCACAAGCGAGTGAAGCAGAGCAGACAGCACGTCTGCCTTCCCCCTCCATCCTCTCTGCTTGCTGGGCACCCCCACACCCAGACATTATGTAAGAAGCCCCCTGTGAGTTTGAAATTCAGCATGTGCATAAGAAAGTGTGCGAGGGCTGAGGATTTGTGTTTGTGTGTGTTTTACTTCGGCAGAATACAAATGTGGCAAGCTGCTACGAGCTGAGAGAAACGTCTGGATGCAGATCCAGAGTTCGGCAGAGTTTGTTTCTGAGTGTGCGTACGTGTGTGTGTGTGTGGGGGGGGGGTTTGTGTGTGTGTAGAAATCTGCAGAGTGAGCCGAGTGAGAACTTGTGATATTGCATAATAACAGGAGACAGAGAGCCGCCTTGAATTTTGAAGTTACTGTGGTAATTGTTACCAGAACTGAAAATTTAATCTAATAATTACATCAGCGTTCAGCTTCAGTCACACTGGGAAATTAGGGACAATTAATGTCAACAACCATAAAAATTTGAACATAAGGGTGGATTATCTATGATTAATTGATAATAAGATGCCTGTAAGTTCACATCCTTTGAAACATGTTTATTTTAGAGACTCACCTCTCCTTGGGATTCTGCTGTACCATTTTTGAATTCGGGGTTCATCTACAGAGAAATTAAGCAATCAGAGTCAGAGAGTTCTGGCAACAACCTTACTGTCATAAAATACAGCACCTAGGAACAGATGACATCAGAGAAAACAATGGGAATGCTGCCACCTACAGCATGTTACCCAACATCTTTCAACCAAGTCAAGAGTATATCCTTGCAACAAAGGTGCATCTCAGGAATTTAAAATATCAAAAAGTTAATTTATTGCAGTTATTCAGTTAAAAGGTGAAATTTATATAAAACAGGTTTGTTAAACACAAAAGGATAACTTTGATGATTATGGCTTACAGCTTAAGAAAACCCAAACTTTAATTTCTCACAAAGTTAGAGTGTAAAGATATTTTGCGAGCGTTAATGCAGCGATGCAGCATGGCGTGTAGGAAATCAGCCTGTGGTTTGCTGATGTGCTAATGATGCCCGGTAATTCAATGGCAGTCTTCGGCTCATCTGCCGTACAAGATCTGGTGTCTCTTATCTTCATCTTGATGATAGATTACAGAGTTTTTATGGGTTTCAAGTCAGGCAATTTTTTTCAAAATCACCAGTGATAATCTGCTGAAGCTGTAAGCAAAATATGCACACATTCCAGAAGAAAACAGTAGATCACCAAGCAACAGTCCAATTCTTTTTTTTGTTTTCTCCTTAGCCCAGGTGAAACTAGGAATCACCTTTTTACACCTATCTGCTTGGTTCTCATGTATCTTCAGTGCTTCTTCTGGGATTTCTCCCATTGAGCTCAATTTCTGAGGATGAAATTCATTCTAACCAATCAGTGAGCAGAATGAAGAGTTTTGAATGATGATGTCAACTTTCTGCGCTGTTTTACAATTTCAGTTTACCTGACCTTTTATGGCTGACCCTCCTTTTGATGATGCCAATTACTGCCTCCTAAACAATGACCAAGTCAGCAGTTCTCACCATGATTATGTTATCCATAACATGAACATGTTATATGTTTTTTGTACAAAATAATATGAGATTATTGAGGTTGTATAATGATCAAATTTTCTGAGAAAACTAAACAAAACATCTTGACTTTAAGCCATACTCATCAAAAATAACAGAAATAAATGCTTGAACTATATCACTGATCAATAAATCTGTTTCACTTTTTAAATAGAACCTCTTACATAAATAAACCTTTGTGTCAAAATATCCTGCTCTTTGTAAGTTGCTCAGCATGATGGAATTTTCAGGTGAAAACAGAAACTGATCAGTCAAATCAAATCAAATTTTATTTGTATAGCACATTTCAGCAGCAGGGCATTTCAAAGTGCTTTACATCATAACACACATAAAAACAAAGAGTCATGCAACACAGAGTCAACAATCAAAACATTACATTAAGTGCCATCATTAAATTCGTAATTGCTTATGATCAGTCTTTGATTCAGACTCACCTCTGCAGCCAGATAATTCCCAGTGGCCAGGTGTTTGAAGCGGAAGAGACTGTTCCACTGACCCGCTCCACCCCTACAGGGGTCATAGTGCACAACCTACCACAAACACACCAAACAGGAAAAATTAAGTGTGTGGAGATATAATTTTGAAAAAGCACTTCAGGGTGCACATCTCTTTTGGCAAAATTCTGCTGAATGAAGTGCTTCATGTTAAACTATAATTGAATCCATAAATAAGATAAACTAAAGGTCCCTTTTTTAATTTTCAAGCCCTTTGTAAACATCACTTCACCTATCACTGTGGGACAGACATGTGGCTTTGTCATTGTTCTGCACGGTGGCATTTTAGCCACTGATGTGGTAACTTAAGTACATCCTGGTACAAACAGTGGTGCAATAACAGGAACTTCAAATATGTGCCAACTGATAAAGTGAAACATGGAACCCAGTGAAAAAACAAACACAGCACATAGTAGAGGAGCTGTAGAGTTAAGGTATGAAAGGGACAATTACAGCCTAAAGTTACATTTAGCCAAGCATGGTCATTTTGCTGGTGCTTGTAATAAAAATATTTTTTTTTCCAGTTTTTCATCTGGTTGCTGTGATCCTTACCTGGAGTGATAGCAAAAACATTACAGGAAACGACATTAACAACGTAATAACACTGACACCCTGTTACAGATGTGAGAAAAAGTGAAGCATTTTTAATTGCAATAGCATAATCTCAAAATAAGAACTATTATATTTTTAAATCCTCATTTGTATCACTCAGTGTTTGTGTTGATGAAATATACTTTGGTCTCCTTCTTATTTTGTAACAGTTTCAGTTGTTTTCCACTTTTTAACTAACTAAAAAGTATCAAAATAAGACTATTGTGCCATTTTGTGCTTTACCTCAATCTCCCAGAGAGCCTTGGAGCTGGTGGCCGAGGTGGCCGACTGCCGCAGGGTGGTCCTGAGAAAGACATGCTGCTGCGACTTGTACTCGTCCCCAGTCAGGAACTTCTCCTGCTCAGCATGAAACAGCCTCACCACATCTCCCTGTTGCAAGAAAGCAAATGCTGAAACCACCACCCAAAAAGCAGCACTGCATTTCAGTCAAAACACAATGAAATTCAAACGGCGACAAGTCAACATACCCCCTTCAGAACGTCTTCCCTGTAGTCACTGAACTTCATGAACAAGGTAACTTTCCAGCTGGTGTTACAGTTGAGGGCATTCACCTGCAGCAGTTTAAAATCAGCATTGAAGATAGATTGAAATAATAAATGTTACATCCTGGTATGATTCTTGCAGGTGATTCAGTCCCACCTCTTTGCAGCCAAGATTGTCTAAAAGCTCGATGTTGCTGGCATGAAGCGGCTGTCCAGCATTCACTGGCATCAGCACCACCTTGTCTCCAACCACCACCTCAATACAAATTGGACATAGTCAAATACAGGCAAGAGACATGGATTTGGACTTTTTAAGGAGTTCTTAGATAAAAACAAACAGAAAGGAAGAGTGGACCCATGCAAACATTTGTTTTTTCTTTCCCTATAGGGGTGCTAACACAACATGCTGGGCTTCATGTGGATGAGTGGCTGGGATGCTCAGAGAAATAAACTGCATTCATACAGTGGCCAAGATATGGATTTATCTTCTAAAGAGAAAAAACTGTATGCAACTGTATGATTGCTTCCAGATAACATGCTCTGTGACTCAGCACAAGTTGCAACCTTAAGGTCAGACATTTCTGCAGAAACACACAGGCAACCTCCGGCTGCTGGAACAGTAGCTGAAACTTTTCTGTGCAATGCAGGAGAAAGTCTCAGAGTTTTTTCATCCATGCTTTCCCATTTTATTCTGTGTTTGATTAATGCTCAAAAACCATGCAAAAGCAGGGGCAATACCTTCAATCATAGGATGCTAAAAGCCAGAAGGGAAGAATAAAAATCAGAAATGTTACTGGAGACGCACAATGAACTGACAGTCCACTGACGACAGAGAGAAATGTTAAGTTGTTTTTTTTTGCTTTGGCTATAGAACCACCATGAGGTGAGCAAAATCAGAGAAACCTACATTGTCTCCTTCACTGCGAAGCTTCCAGAAGGGCTGAATGTAGAACCAGGAGCCCTCGTTTCCAGCTGGGTCCAAAGAAACCCGCATGGCATTTTTCTCAAGCAGCGCAGGCAGGCGTTTGTTCACCGTCAGGTACTTATTACTTTTAATGTGGAGGAGCTAGAACAAAACATTTATCCTGGTTAGAACCTTCAAGGAAAGCATAATAATTATTTAAACAGACTTCTCCAAATTGGATTTGTTTCATATTTAAACATTTCTTAGTTTTGCAACTAGTTTTATAGCAGTAAACTAATTTTGATCAAATTGGTTTAAATTTTCTTGTTCAAATTTTGTTCAAATGTGTTTTTGTAATTGGTTTACTGAATAAACTAATTCAGTGTAAGGTTAATCAAGCAGAACCGCAGAGGAGAACCTGGATGTTCTGTTGACAAACATTTGCACCCACTGCCCCCATTAATTTATGCCCAGTAATGCATCAGGGAGAATTAGTAGCATCTCTTTACCTTGATTAAATGATTAATAAATAGATCTGAGTTTGATATAATGAGCTGTGTAATCTTTGATAACATAAATTAGATTACATTACATTAGTCACTCCTAGTAGTTTTCTTATAATTTTCAAGAATAACAGAATGGTTTTATTGTTGATCATAATTAATTCCTGATCCTGTGAATTATGTAATAATTTCCCAATTTGTATATAAGCATAATTTTGTATACAACGAATTTGTTTGTGTATATATATATGCTTATATAGATTAATATTCTTATTACATTAATATTAGTGCTTTAATACTCTATAATGTATATTTTTAAGTTAAACTTGAGAATTTATGCAAGACTTTTTAACATTAAATTTCTTAAACCATTTCACAAATCTTGGCATTTAGACATTCCTGAATCATCACAAAATAAGTTCAGTGGACAGATTCAGCTTTTTAAATACTTTCCCCCTCTTTGCTTCAAAAAAAAAATATTGTTTCTTAATTTATACTGTAATTTGGTTTTTAAATATTAAAAAGAGCTCAAAGCTCTCCAGCAATCTAAATACGGTTCAGTCAACAGCTGAAAATTCTGTTCAAATATTTCCTCAACAAATTGCGGCTTTACACTTCCATGGTTAACAATCAGTCAAAGAAAGCAATAGCACTTGTCTTTACAACCTGTCTTAGGTTTCAGCGCCTGAATGACAGCAGCAAATAGAGTAAATAGAGAAGACAAACAAAGCCGTGTGCTGAAGACGATTTGAAACCACAGGTGTTTGCTGAAGAGATCGGCTCTACCTGGATGACACTACTGTACTTGACAACGTCGCCAAGGAGTTTCTTGTTCTCCGTCTCATTCTGCTTCTGCTCCAGTTCTGCAGCGTGCTGAAAGATAAAAATCAAAAGTTTAAAGTTAAAGAAGGTTAAAACTGCTGCCACAGTTTTTTCTATGTTCATCTGTAACGTATTGTGAAAGTCTAATGGTCTGTGCAGAGTTGTTGTCAGAAGAGGCTAAATATTTATTAGCTTATTTAGAGGTTACAATGGGATCCGTTTTACCATTTTACTTTTGGTTTGGATAATTTTTCTCTAAACAAAGAAAATTTAATGAGGAAAACAAAAAAAATCTGGAACAGGGCAAATACTTTTTAACACCCTTTTAAGTTTGAGACTCTTGTTTTCAATTGAGACAGGAAGAGTTGGCTAATGAAAGCTACAGACTAGCCAACAACACTCCTTAACACAAGTATTGAAGAAGCTTTCATCGTATTTTCATTTGTTAATGTAGGTGTGCTGACATCACTCTGAACTATGGAAATCCGAGGAATTCATTGGTGGAAGAAAAGAAATCCAGATTTTCCAAAAACTGAATCCTCAAAAAACAAAAATTTTATTAATCAATAAAATCAATTTATTTCCCAGCCATAGGTTTTGGTTTTAAAAGCTTTAAGTTGGGAAAATGTGTGATTTAGACATTTGTTTTCATGCAAAGATTATTTTATATAGCGATGCTTTTGTGTTTTTCAGCACATACATGTGTGTATAAATGGTTGAATGACTAAATGTAGTGTGAAGGGTTCTTTGAACTTGATCAACAAAACAAATGCATGGCATTTACCATTTTTCCAGTTGCACATTATTCTAGAATTTTACTTGACTCCATCATTTGTACTCAAACAAAACAACATGTTGCAATTAGTTGTCCAGCAGCCGTTCCACCAAACACTCCACTCTCATTTCAGGAATTCATTGAAGACTACATTTTATTTCTGCTTGATAAATAATATTTTCACGTAAACCATTTTTTAATCACAATTTTTGGCAACTAAACTGCCCATGCTACATCACAGGTGCAGATTGTGGATTGACAACATGATCTGAAAGTTGCTTGCATCTTAAAACAAAAACTTTATACCTGCAACTTTTTAAAAAGTTCCGCTTGAGTGTTGTTGTTCCCTTGTTTTCCTTGTTTTGCTTTCCAGAACTGCTTCTGAGCCGAATATCTGTTCATGGGACACACCTTGAAGAGGCAATCTGCAGAACCAGAGATGAATTCAAAATTGCCACACTTGTTTTGTTTCACTTGGTAAAGTTGCACTCAAAGGCAGAAATGTGCTCAAACCACATATCAACGCTGAAAAGATCCTTTAAATACTTAAATTTCATACTAACACAGAATTAAATCATATTTGTGTGCAATGTATAAACGTACCTCTGAATTTCTTGGGTGGATTAGCGAGGTCTCCTGCGTCGGGCTGGACCACGCACCTGTCATCGACAAGCCTGCAGCGAAGAGGAAAACGGAGAATCGAAACATGACAATTATTTCTAAATGCATCTTTCACGTGGCTACTTCTGTGTCATCCTGCTAACCGCCAGTATGCTATTCTGCTCACTTTGAAAACACAGATTTGCACTCTACAAACTGTAGTGAGGCATCACAGTTAAATGCAAATACATGCCGTAGAATCGCAAGCTACTTGAAAACCACTCATTTGAATGGGACATTCATTGACATCTATAGTGGCCACCTGCAGACTGAAAAGCAACGCAGGAACCACAAAAGAGCGTGGATGGCTCTGTTCACCGTCGCATCCATTTCCCCACGGCTTTTCCAGAACCTGAAGTGATTTTGAACGTCTCTGGGTGGAGCTGAAGCCACTTTAGCTTTGATCTGTGCACTGCAGCCTGACTTCATGCACTCTACTTCAAGTTTGTTTAAGGGCAAATCACTGAAACGCAAAAGGGTTTCGACTTTCAAATATTGTACACTGGAGATAAATATAAACAAACAAATGCATAGCAAAAATCTGATTTCATCCTGTTCTAATATGAAGCTTAACGAGCGAGTAGTATCATTCAGACATGAATGATCAGTCTTTGAAGCCTTAGTGCCAGCAGAGAGAGAGGAAAAAAAAAAAAAAAAAAAGTCTGATGAGTTTGTTAAGTTTTCCACACATTTCATTCAGTTACTCATTCCATGATTTCCTCATATTTGCTCGATGGTGGCCGTTTTGCACTTGTGAGATGTGACTTTTTCAGATGAAGAGATCAGTCAGTCATGTAAGCATGTACTTCACATACTGCGTTCATAGTTTAAAGTTAAACTAAAATGTTCTGTGTCTCCATATGTACAAATGTAGGCCAACAAGAAGCTAAAGTTGAATGCTTTCACAACAGCTGCACTGGCTGAAATGTTTCTTATATTTCCGACAATAAAGAAGTGATATGAGACGGCTGAACAACACATACATTTAAATAATCATGGAGCTTTTAGTTCTGCATGGGCTCTTGCAGGGAATTTTGTTTTATATTACTTAGGAAAATCCTGAGAATATCTCAAATCACTGAACTTCCACTGAAACACTTTTCCAGGTGTTTTTGGGCACTGTGTTAAGATATCCAAGTACCCAACAGACTAAGATGAAAATTTTGAAGAGAATAATTTCTTTTCGTCTTTTTTCAGTACTAAATTTTATCCAGAGGGAAAACGGATAATGGAGTAGAGATACTATTAAACCTAGAACAACATGTAAATAAATGCTTTCATGTAAAACTCACAACATGTTCTGTTATTCATCATGTCATCTGGTTCATATCATTGTAATTCATATGAAACTTTTGCAGTATTTAGAAAATATCCTTGACAGAAGTATTTCCATTGTGCATTAAATCATTTCGATCTGGTGTAACTCTGAACTGGCTGCATTTGCTGGCATATTTAAAAACCTTTTTTGTGGGTAAAATGTAAAGCTCTAATGCATCTATGTCATTTATGATGTACCCCTATTTTATATGTTATAAAATTTACAATGTAAATTAACATTAAAGTGTCAATTATTATTCAGTTAATGATTGACTGATATTCTCAAGATAAAATATCAGTGCTCAATACACAGTCAAAGAGCATCTGCAAGTAGTCCTGAAAATATTTTAGAGTATATTTTGTGTTATTTTCCAACACAAAAGTCTCCATTACTTTGTATTTAATCACCATGTCTGTGCAAAGCAGCTTGAGTCGAACAGGCACATCCATTCATTCAGTCTACACAGGAGAAACACAATGCAGTTCACAATTCCTCTAATTCAATGTCGGCAGCCCTCTCTAAATGAGCTGAGCCATTTCCGTTTCAGTGTCAGGGCGCTCAATCGGCGTCAGTCCTCAGACTTTATTATATTTCCTTTAGCTGCATATCAACATTACATCTATATGAGAGACAATAGAGGCTAACAGGAAGCATTATCAAGTGCTAAGTGACTAAAAAGGAAGGGGTTCAGGAAAAGAGTCCTGAGCTCATAAACAAGTAACTGTAACTCTGTGGAGCGGCTTTGACGGGCTGTAACACTCTGTAATCAAGTTAAACATGAACTACATGAACATGATAAGACTACCAGGCTGAACACACACAAGCTAATAATAGCTAATGTCAAAGAAGCAATGCAACAAAACAGAAAATATCCAGGATGACACATGGAGTGAGCAGGTCTGATGTTTCTCATTTGAAATGTTCTCAACAGAACCATAAGAAAATGTTTGGGGAATGACCGAACTGTTGGAAGTGTGAGAAAGGTTGCAGTAACTGGTACAGCATGTTTGAGCTTGCTGATAAAGTCGGCCTAGAAATGTAATCAACTCACACACAACAAGCAATTCTATCTCTATTTCATTTTCACTCTAAATGATTAATAAAATTAAAACGAAGAGCTGTTAAGTGCATATTTAAGCATTTGCTCATCCACACATTATGGACTCAAAGTTTAGCCGACTGCTTTTTGTCACATAGGTTGTTTATATCTGGTTTATATCTGTGAGAAACCAAAAGGTTTAATGTGATCCTGAGCAAATAAGAGCATGGGCAGCCTTGTACAGCTGAAGGTTGCATCACGTCCATGGGGGCCGCAGCTCAGAGAGGCTCTTGCATGCTCCATGCGAGAGATATTTCTATTCTTAAAGAAATACCAATACCACTTGTACTTAATGAATTACAAGTGCCAAGACCTTAATATTTAAGGAAATTCTGATGAGAAATTCCCAACCTTCTACCTCCCATCTGCACCTTAACAACAGGAGGTGAAAAAAATCACTGCTGTGCAATTTTACAGCCCTGGAGAATGCTGCACCAGCTTAAATTTGCATTATTACAAGCCTTTGCAAATAAGGGAGCTTCTCAGCAAAATGTTTTACTCTGACCACACCAGCATAATCTGTTTGTTATTCGCACAAGTGAGCTGTGAATGAAGATGTGGACAAACTGGCTCTTGGGTGACATTACACCCCGGAGGAATTTTAGGAAGCTATTCGGAAGAAAGATTTACCAACAGGGTTTGTGGGAGAAGAGACTGGCTCCCCACGGTCAGCCTCTCACAACCCTTCTGCAGACTGAGAGGCTCAGAGCACCTGATAGCAGTGCAGCTTTTCACCTTACACTGACGTATTCAACTCATGAGGAAGTTTGGCAAATCAAAAACACATTAGGACAAATAGTTCAAGTTTATGACTCCTATGTTGTTGCACGAGTGAGAAATTATACCTTAATTGAAAAAAGAGGAACTGTGAACAGGGGCCTCTGGCTGGGCAAGACCAGATTTTACCTTATTGGTGTAAACGTAAAAACAAAAAGGGTGAGTTGCGGAAAAGAAACAGGTAATTTTTAGGAATTCGCAATCCTCAATATGAAACATGATGGTGGGAGCGTCATGTTGCAGGAATCCTTTTCTTTCCTGCACAACTATCAGTGCACAAGAGAGTTGCTTAGAGGATGGGCAGAGCTAATTAATTAAGGGTGATACTGCAGTGGTAAGTCTTGCTGTAAAAGACTTGCATCTACATTGGAGGGTTACTTTCCAACAGGACAACCCTAAACAAAATACTTCACAATCATGCATTGGCTTGTTTAGGTCTACCACAAAAAATCTCAATAAAATACACAGAAATTTGCTGTGATCATTTTGCTGATCTTAGGAATTTAAAACTACTTGAACTGAATATTTTATATTATTGAGAAACTGTGATGTATTAACTGATATTAAATATTCACTTTTTCACAACAGACCATGATGCTTAGAGAACCAGCTTCTGTGTTATTATGATAAGAGTCATATTGGCAGCTGTTTCATTTAGCCAAAAAGTCGATCTTGAGTATACTGGGATTATTTCCAAACAACTACACAATCTGGACATGGACATGAACATGAAATCTGAAGCTTGTTGAAGAATCCAGGCTCCTTTACCTCACTTGAAGAAACACTTAGATCCCAGTTTGAGGGGAAATTTGCTTAATTTGATCTCTGGCAGATTTATTGGTGGGTTTCAATCAATACCAGAATGACTGCAAATACACATCCTTATTAGTTTTTGCTCTCTATTCGCTACAACGTATGGCATAACAGATTTATTTTATTATTCATTACAAGTTTCTAAAAGCTGTGAAAGTTGCTTTAGATGATAGACTAAATCATTAGAGTTTGACCTTCAATTTATCTTTCAGCTCCAGGTAAATAGGTTATAAAGTGAGCTGAGTCACTTAAAAACACATATTTTTACACAGATGTGGTGAACAATAATAGAATTATAGCATAGACTATATTTGGGTCACCAAAACCTCCCACAATACCAGAGTAAATTGCAAATGCAGTTTCTCTTTTGTGAGCTGTTGATGACTTAAACAGGTGAGTGGTTTGACCTGTGGGTTCTAATATTTACTCATAATGATTTTTTATTATACTAAGGATTATTATATGCCTTGTTAGAGTCCAACTGAAAATAAAAGGGACTACATGATTCATGCAGCTAGCCTTTCACAGCTTTTTATTAAAATCACAGCAGTGTATTTTACGTTTGTATTGGTAGACTGAAAACAGTGGGAGTTCTTCGTTTGAATGCAATTAATAAAAAGACAAACAAAATTTCTGCTTAATTTGTATTTGCTGATCACATTCAACCATGGGAAAATCGGCCTATTCCAGTCTCTACCTGACTGATTGGTGCAGCTATAACCTAGAAAGTGTGAGACGTGACTGCATAGTGATGCTTGAATAGAGAATATTGACGTAATCAACTCTTCTTCGATTACTGATTAAATCAAGCGTTTCTCTCCTTCTTCCTGTCGCAGATAACACACCAAAACTCATTTTTTGTAGCTCTTTGGACCCTTATGTCTACAGCTAAGAAAAATAATCCACTCCCCGCACGTGTGCACCTGGGGATCAAGCCGTTTTGCATTCCTGTTGCATTTTGGGTGAAGTATTTCCTGAGATGTAGCAGTTTGCGCGCTGCCAGGCCTCCACCGCAAGTCGCACATGAAACTTTGACTAGAGCGAACAGAGGGAGGCGAAGAAAGAGGCAGCTTGTGTCAGAGGTTAAGAGGAAAACGCACATGAAAACAGCCTCAGAGAGAGGACTGGCGTCTGAGGGACACATACATACCCCAGAGTACTGATGAAGCCATTCACCGAGCCTTCCGCGTAGAGAGACACAATGTCTCCGATGTGAAGAAAACTGGATCTGTGCTCCGACATTCTCACTGCTCTGTTGCTGCTCTGCTCTGCTTTTCCATTTATGACCCAAAAGGCACTCCTCTGCTCTCCTCGGCTGAGGAAACCCACACGTTACACCGCCGTCAGTTTAACAGCACTCCCCTTCATCCACTTTCAACATCATAACTCCAGTTATTTCCCTCTGAGGCGACTTAGAAAGTGCGAAAAGTGCACGGGAACAGCCGCCGAGCGAAACGACGCGCTGTTCTTGTGTAAATTTTAAAAAGACTTGCTCCACTTCTTCCTGTATATTTCACACCGCAGGACGCTCTTCTTCACATCTACTTCAGGGGGGAGGAGACTTCTGCTGTCAGAGCTGCGGGGCCGATTCCCTTCAGTTTCGCATCTTTTTATTTGGCTTTCAGTCAGAGGAGACTTCCTAATGAATGCAAATATGCAACAGTGTATCATTTTAGAGGAGGAGAAATGCGAGTACTGCAATATTCCTGAGTTAAATATAGACTACAGGTATTGGCTTTGCCCTAGCTAAGTGGGAAAGTTGGACATGTTCAAACAGAACAATATGACATCACAGGTAAGTAAAAACTATGGTCTTACAACAGTTGAAGCATTAATTGCGATAAGATCATTGCAGAAGTTTATCAACATATGGCTAGAGGATGATCCTGTGAGTGTGCAGCAGCTACATAACCCCAGCAAGATGTGGAATGAGATGCATCTCTGCAAATTAGAATATAGCAAAAAATAGTTCCTTTGTTGTACTTATTCAAGTAAAAAATAGTAATACACATTAAACAGAAATACAATTGTAGTTTATTTCAAACGTTTACTTCTGTTATTTAGGCTCAGTGTGGTTTATACACGGTAAAAACAAAGAGGCGTTTTTACAGGGAAACTGTCAGTTACATGAGTTTTAAGCAAACTCCTAAATTTAAAAAAAAAAAAAGATTTTTGATTTAGAAATGTCATATGATAATAGGGAGAACTGCAGACTTGTGAGCTGACCAGTAGACTTGTCACTGATACCCTCCACAAGTAGTGCAAGCCACAACAGATCACTGCTAATGAAGCTAGCACACAGCTGCATGCATGTAAACTATTGGAAAGTTAAGTGGAAGGAAAAGGTATGTTATATAAGGGTGCACAAACAATAGAAATAGCTCATGTCTTGAGAGCATCTAAAAGAGGATTTAAAGAGTCAGTGTACACAGACCAGGGCTACACATGTTGCACTGATTGAATAAATCCACTATTTCATAATTGAAAAATGTCTTCAAGATGAGCAAAGAAACCAATTAGCTTCAGCTTTAGTGTGAAGTTTCTGCAGTCAGTGATGATTTGGGCAGCCGTGCCATCTGCTGGTCACAGTTTTATCAAGTCAAAAGTCTGAATAAGAATCTATCAGAAAATACTACGACACCTAATGTTTCCATTTTTTCATGAGTTTTGTGGAGACCCATCCATCCATTCTCTGCAGCCACTTTCAAGGCAGCAGAAGGGCCTTTTTCTATCTCAAGAGGGGATAGGCAAGGAGTGGGGATATAAATTTTGGATAGGCCACCAGGTCATCAATGAGTTCTTTGTAGAGATCTTGATTTCATTTTCCTGCCAGACTTGTCACCAACCCACTGAACCACATTACCAATACTTGGGTTAATGGCCATGTCCTTAACTAAACAACACATTATTCTGACCTAATTCCCACAGATCATCAATGGAGCATTGTCAGGAGGACGATGAAACACAGCAGACATGCTGAAGGGCATTATTAAAGCCACCAGAGCTTCCTGAACATCTCATCAGAGCTGTACCATTATCACCTCCATGGCACACAGCAAAAATCCTAGAGGAGTCCTGACAGAGCATGAAGTTCCCATATTGGCATTCTTTTCGGCTGAAATTTATGTATTAAAAATCACGTTTCATCTTTACTGTGCATTATTCTGCTTTTTAAGCTTCAGTAAAATAGTTTAAATAAAAGAAATAACTGTTATGGATGCAAATATTTTATGGGCTTCCATTGTTTAATTTAATTATAAAAATTGTATTTATTTTTTTTTAAAGAACTTAACAATATTTCATGTTTTTTCTTTAAGTTCTTAAGTTTACTGACTGAACCTCCAGGTCCTGCCAGTATTTAGACAACAGACCCAAAGGCATATTTGCAAAGTGAATACATTACATTTATCTTTAATACGTAAGGTACACCAGGTTAATCTTCTTTCAGGTAAAAAAAAAAAAAATCCAAAGAAAAAAATTAACCTTATAGATCTAGTTTATTTTAATAGAAGACCCATTGTTTTAGCATGACAGGCGCTGTAAAATAAATGGATCACGTAGCTGTCATTTCCTGTGTACCACATCTCTAAAGCCAGCAGGGGGCGCTTCCGACTAATCCTGAAAATGTTCACGTTCACACACAATCTGTGTCGCCCCGTAGCGTTCACTAACAAGTTCTTCAGCTTCTCTGTGTTGAATACAAACACAACTCATACTGACATTTTTACACCGTTTCCAATGACTTGGACTGTCAGCTAACCACCGTCCCATATATGTTTGTATGTAATACAAAAAGGAATGTGAAAAGAATCCAGTTATTTTTTCCATGTGAAACTAGAAGAAGAAACAACATTCCCTAATTTCTGAGAGCTGCTTGTGGGAAACTGTCTTAAGTCATTTTTTTTACAACACATATCAGAGATAACAGCTGATTTAATGTTGGCACACAGGTCAGATTATATCTTCCTGTAAGTGCCATCTTTACAGCTCCCCATGTTCAAAATGAAGCTGAAGAACAAAGTACAGTGCTTCACTATCGCTCTTCTGTTTTATTGCTGTTCAACTGCTGCCTTTTTATAGATTACAGATGTAGATTACAGATTATTAGTCACCAGTGAAGTAATTAAATTCTACTTTGAGTAAAAACTGGAGCAAACTGTAGCACCACACCCACTGAATCCTGTTTAAATACATCCTCGTACTTGTGTATTTTTTAAAATGTAAAACACAAATTAAATGCACAGTAATAATTTTTTTGCATACTTACATACTTAAACTTGCAGAATGATACCTTCATAAATAATTTCAAAATGTCTTCCAAAAATAGTGTGGCAATGTGGCTCTTTACACTTTCCCCTCTGATAGAGGAAAAAGAAAGTAAAAGAAAAGAAAAGCACATAACCTGGTTGCATCAGTGTGCGCTTCCTTAATCTAACTTTATTGATGTACCTTTTTAATCATTTGCTTTTCTTTGGTTGGAGTTTATCAGAATCCCACATTTGAGATTGATAATATTTGTCAACTTCATTTTGGCTATCCTATCAGATTTTGAGGACTACAGGTGACTCTACCATTTTCCTTTAATTTCCTCCTCACAAAGACATTCTGTTGTTGATTTTGGCAGATGCTTGGAGTCACTACAATGTTGAAATGCAAAATCTGCCTCCATCTTTAGATTTCTGGAAGCTACCAGTAGGTTTTGGGTCAAAACTGACTGGTGTTTCGATCTGTTTAATTAGTATTGAGAAAATGTCTTGCTTCATCTGAAAAGTAATCCCAGCATCAGGAGGAAGCTATTACCATGTTTCACTGTAAGAACATTGTGCTATTTATATGCAAAACGTATTTTATATATATATACAAATAAGATTATAATTGTGGTCCAAAAGTTCTAGCTTGGTTCCGTCAAACCGTAATGTTTTGCCTTTTTGTAGGCTTTTGCTTTCTTTAGTAGAAAACATATTCTGTCCATCAACTCTATCCCAGAATATGGAGATGGAGTTTCACACTGAATAGACTAATTAAAATGTGAAAGTTGCTCTTTAAAAACTCTACTTTCAGGATTTTGTTGCCCTGATATCACTGTAAACTGTCAGCAATCTAAATTACGTCTATATAGTCTGTCATTATTCAGAACGCAGCCGCACGTGGTGTTTAATTTTCCTCTCACATGACACGAGTAGTGCGGCGGTATGTGACTGCATGTTATTCAGGACAGCCTCATTGTTCCAGGCAGCCTGTGACGTTGCTTTGTGTAGGAAGAAGGAGGGAGGGACGCCCGGGTTAGAGAGTTGATGTTCCCAGGCAAGCAGGGCGCAGCATTCGCACCTTTCCCATCTTTTCACAAGACGGTTCTCTGCATCATTTAGTTTCTCCTGGGAATTAAACAACTTCGAGACGTTTTCCAGACTTTCAACCCGGTCCACATGCAGCTAAACTTGCTGCTCTCTGCGGCCACACTTCAACACGGCGGCGGAGTCGAGGTGCAGCAGCTGTAGGGATGTAAGTAAACTAGACCTGTTGATAAATTTTTTACCGTCTTTCCGAAACAGATGCGGGTTTCGCTTTCACAGACGTAATATTTAAAAGAGCGGCTTGAAAGCTGTAAACTTGTGACTTGTTTTCGCTATCTGCACGCTGTCTTTTGTTCCCAGATGGATATTGTTGAGTTAAGAGCTTGACTTGTCAATGAAATGCACCTGACGTGCGACAAAAACATTTTAGATTAGAAATGGATCATATCTGTGAGACCAACAAAGTGGTAGTAGGCTTCTTATCTTAAATACTGAATGCAACACACCTGTTACTAGAGTACTTATTCTAGTAACAGGTGTCTTGCTGGAGCATCATTGGACCCAATACCTGCCTTTTCGACCAGATATGCCGTTTATTAATGAGAAGATATTTTAATTTTTAGTTTTTTCCTCTGCTGATTCTTAGTAAATGTAATGTTAAACCCAAAATTATTTATTTGATTGGCAAATTTAGAGCCAAAGTAGTCTTTTGATTTTAGGAAAATGTTTTTTTTTTTAATGAGTGGAGCATTAGAGAGGTTCAACCAGAGGCCTGACTTGAGTCTGACAGAGAAGATGTTTGAGGAAAATATTTATTTAAGCTCATTTCATAAGAAAAATTATCAAAACTACAAGTGTAAACATGCAAAAAGCTGATCAGCAACAATAAGAAGGGTTGATTTTCTTCTTTTATTTATTACTGAGAAATGTATACATGTCAACTTTCTAGTGTAAACAAAGGCAGAACATTATTCTTCAAAATTACATTGTCTTATCTTTTCAGAGATGCGTCTACCATTTCTGATCAGCAACAAACCTCTTGATTGAATGAACACAATTTGAAATATTCTGCTTTTCCTCCAGCAACCTGAGAAGTAAATGGTGTGAAAGTGGAGTACAACAGGATTATCATCTGACGTCATCTTAAAGGAACCCAAAGCGATCAGGCTGTAAGATTACACGTTCTCAGATGTCTGCTGCACTGTAATAATGCCTTTGAGGTTACAATGTCTACGCTGAAGCACGTAATTCTGCAGGACAAAGACCAAGACAATGAGAAGAAGCTGGACTGGAGTTACATCAACGAATGGGCCGAGAATGAAGTCGTCACGACAGGAACGTCGGACATGGAGACCCAAACGGACTCGGGGTCTTTCGAGCACAAGGAGTGTCAGACCTGCAGCCCAGTCATAATGCACATAGATCTCACACGGACGCACTCCAAGCTGAGACACCTTTCGCTGGTGGACACCGAGGTACAGTTGGCACCTTTGTTCCAGTTCGACCGCCAGGCTCCTGGACGCATCTCTACATCTCCCACCTTGAGGAGGATGAGGAGCACCAGACATCCTGTGATTGATACTCGAGAATTGGGCCGGATGGAGAGCACTCAAGAGGAGCCATTACCTGCAAGCCCACTGTCCCCTCTGCAGAGAGTCAAATCACCTTTAGCAACAACCCCCTCCTCCGATGGAGAGAACTGTCAGGAACCTCAGTCTGTTTCACCCTCTGGACGACAGGGAACCAGATCGCGTAGATCAAAGACTTTTGAAAATGGTGTCAGTTCCACAAAATGGGAAGGCAACAGTGCTCATCCTGCTCTGATGAAAGAGTCTCAGTTTTCTGATGTAGAAGTGCAGGTAAGTGTTTTTGTTGATTTTCATTTAAATTTAACTGAAACATAAATGGTAATATATCCTCCACCAGTGTCGGACCTCAATCCAACACCTCAAGACCTTTTCCCCTGTGTATTTCCATATATGGCCTTTAATAAATTAAATAGGTAGACATTCCTCACTTGCAGAAGCCCTCCTGGAGCGGATACTCACAATGCTAGCTTTTGACAGCAAATGAATCAGCAGTTACATGCATTGACAGCTCTGACCAAGCCCACAGACTGGAGGGCCCTGGGAAGTGCTCTCCTCGGGCCCCCATTCACCGCAATCAGCAGTCACCCAATAATGGAGGGGTCAGTGAGCGATTGGAAAAAGATAATGGGCAGCTCTATTCATCAGCTCGTGGTTTCCAGGCAGGCACATTCTCAATTGTGTCGACATTCTCCCACAATATCAAGGGCTTTTGAATCCAAGCAACCACTTAAAACACTGATTCAGATTTCGGTGTCTTTGAAAGTGATCTAGTGGTGCCGGTAGCAGTAGGAGGTCTTTGCTTGCTCAGTCTTTACGGTGTCCGTGCAGCATGGAAATTGTACGTTTACTGTTTGTGAAAGCTTACAGCTCTAATAAAGTTTTTCTGTTTTCCTACAGGAGAGAGAACGGTGCCATCGAAGGTAAGGTGCACTGTACTTTCGACACTGAATCTCATTGTTTGCATGTTGTCTGTTGGGACTGTGAGCACTGTAGCATAAAAAAATTCAGGCTCAAATGTGTGGAAATATATTTGCTTATCAGGAAGTTAGTAAAATTTTTGGACTCTTACGGAGCGCACATTTGTTTTGTAGTTGTGCCTATCAGCTGTCAGGTGTTCAAATGGTAAAGCTGCGCTGCTTTGTGGCAAAGGAAAAAAAGTAGAAAGTCGAGCTCCATCACATCAAAGTGATTTGGACCTGATCGCTGGATGCTGATTGGACCATTAGCTTCAGGAGCTTCAGTACATTCATTGTCCTTCACATCTTTGTTAATGCTTCATAAGCACGGTAGGTTAAGTTTTGAGAGTCCCATGGTTACATTTGGGCTAGACAAACCCTCATTAAAGCTGTTTTCCCTTACCACCACCCACGCCCCTCCTCATGGGCGGTGAGACTCTTCCTCATACTGGATAATTAGGTAGCTTTTGTCCCATTAATTACACCCTGGAACTGTGCCTGGGACAGTGTCCGGACCCTGCTAGCAGTCTGTTAGGGCAGTTTTGTTTTGGAACATCATTATTTTCTCTCGTTAATATTGGAGACAAAACAAGCAAGTGCTCTCTGTTGGCAGAGAGGCTGGTACAGAGGAAGCTTTCTGCATGATCACAAGGCAACAGGGGCTCATTGTGAAGATGCCACGGAACGAATCACGATGAAGCATTGACCTGGTTTAGAGGTGCAGTCGGCTCTTTCTTAGCGCCCCATCAGCCCATGTCGCATTCAGGTGCTTATGCCAGCTGCCATCTGTTGTGATGTACGTGCATTTAGCTGGAGTTGGGGATTGGTGGGGCCTTGTTTAATAGTTTAGCAGGAAGGGCAGTGAAAGGAAGAAACAGTTGAGGCTTTCACATTCTAACAAAAGCATGCTGACAGAATAACGTACCAGGTTACTCCTGTTTTCAGTTGAGCTGCACACTAGCTTATCCTGTAAAGCAGGGGTGCTCAAGTCCAGTCCTCAAGAGCTACCATCCTGCAACTTTCAGATGCTTCCCTGTTCTAACACACCTTAGTCAAATGAATGGCTCGTTAGCAAGTCTCCTCAGAGCTGATCCTGGTTTGTTGGAGTAAGGATACATCTAAAAGTTGCAGGACGGTAGCTCTCGAGGACTGTACTTGAGCACCGCTGCGGTAAAGTGTACATGTTGGCCCTGCAGCCGTGCAGCTTGCAGCCATGCAGCTTACAGCTGCTCTTAGTTAGTGTCCCATGCTGCTTGTGCAACTATACATGTACAGTTGGAAAAAGTGCAGTCACTGTACTAAATACTGGTGTTCTGCAATGTAAGAGGGAAAAAGTCGGTGGTTTGTTTCTGAATATAGCAGCTGACATTAACAAAAGGTGAAGTAAGACTGTTGTTGGTACTTCTACTTCTGCTGCAGCAAAGTACATGACATTTACTGACAGTACATTTACTGGTTTGTCTGTAAATGTCATTAAACACAATCGAAAATGAGGATGTGCTTTTAGTGAATAATGAGCACTCAACTTCTACTGCAATATTTATCTAGTTAAACTGGACTTTTGTTCTTCTTTTGAGCTTTTTTTTTTCCCTCCTGTGAGCGTAAAATATGTAAACCCTACAGCCTGATAAAAGAATTTAAGGTAACAAGAAACAAAACTAAAATAAAAAAAAATCCTAATTTAGTTTCTTTTAACAAATGTTTTCAAAACATTTGCTACTTTTTTCGTTTTTGTATTTTGTGTCATAGTTAGGGATTTGCAGTCATGTATCAATACTAAAAAATATTTTTATTTCCCAAGAATTTTTATAATGTGCAAAATGCATTTACTGACATTTATGCCATACATCAGGTTATTGATGGGAGTATTTAAATACGTATTAAAGCACTGAAATTGCGTATCATAAATAGTCTTGGCTTTTTAGGATTAAAAGTAAAACTTCAATGTGGTTTGATAGCCTATTTCTTCACAGTATTTGCACAAACATTTTAAAACCAAAATGTTTAACATGGTGCAACAGCTTCTATTTAAACAAGTATTGAATATTTCTGCTGCTGCTAAATAGTGTGTAATATTTGGAATATTATAAGGGAAATGTGCATCAGCTGTGTCAGTCTCAAATCATAAAGTAAAACATTATTGTTTTTTATCTTTATGCTTAAAGCTAAGCATAATTTGGAATACATTTCTTAATTTAATTTAACATAACTTATTATTATGAGAAATATTACTTCTTCTACATATCATGTGTCGTCCACTGATTGAGGGGTGCTGCTCTTTAGTTTTCACACTAAGATTGTTTGGCTGGAAATACAGTCAATTTTGTCTTTAGTGTTTTGTGAGAAAAAATGTTTGGTGTATTTTGTTTCTTTTTTTTTTTCTGGTCAGCTGACCAGTAGTGTACAGCAACAGGTGGGGCAGGGACTAAGTTTCTCTGTTCTCCATACAGCCAGAGAAAAAAGTAACTTCTTTAGTGTAGGGTGCTCTACCTGGATATGTGAAACCATCACATCTAGCCGTACTGTGAGAAAAAACCAGCCCATCTAGTCGCTAACCGACAGCAGCCACATTCTATAATTTCTCTTGTCTTCTTAGCATAAGCATGATTTGATTGTGATTGTCATTTGACATTGTCACTGATCAAGTTTTTCAAGGTGTACCTCATTTAATCCTTTATGACAAATCAGTCGCCTCACACCCTTATCCTCTACAGTCATTTCATTGCTATCTTTAATATTTCATTCGTCACATAATCACATTTGTCAGCTGCTAATTTTAGCTCGTGAAAGTTCATTTTCGCCCTGAACAGTAATCCCAAATGTACGGCGACAGAGGATAAGTCATAACATTTGAGAACAGCGGCTGTGTGAGCTTTGCCCCCAGGCTAAAAGGCAGGCCTGTGTTTTTCCAACCAATGCCATGCCTCAGTTACCAACTATGAAAAGAAGACTGGGAGGATTAGAACTGGCACACATTGACAGCTTGTCTCCTTCCACGCAAACAGGGTGATCCATTAATCGGCAGCTGTCTACGCATGAGCCAGACACATAACACTTATCCTTCATAATATCTGCTACTCACATTAATCACTGGTTTTCCCACACAAAGCAGATGGTATTTCAGTGGCATTTCTGCTACACAAAATGACAAAGGGAATTTCATTTCCTCCCAGCTTGGACAGTCTGACTCTACTTACGTTTCACATAGACTATTTTTGTTACAAGAGATTCTCAGATATTGAGTCAGCCGTTTCCCTGTACTATACTACTTTACTGTACTCCAAATTAGTACAATGACTGTTCATTTTTATCTTATGATGTTGGATAAAACTGTTCAGCATCTAAAGGTCCTCGTGTTTTTGCTTCAGGCTTCATGAGAGGAGGCGGAGCTCGGTGGTTGTCAGTTTACCTGGACTCGATGTCTCACCAGGAGACCTGTTTGTGTCCAATGGAGCGGCGGACATGATCAATGACTCAAATCTCGCTGGTAAAATTCCACGTTCTCTCATTTATGTCAGTTTTATGTTTTTCTGTTTGATTGCAGTATGATCCTTAGCCAAGTGATCTGCCCTCTGATTAAATTTGTACTGTTCTGAGTCAATGTTTTAACAGTTTGCTTCTTGATGGTAGAAGGTTTGACCATAATTCACACATGTTTACTGTTAATGTGAGGCAAGCAACTTAAGAGTTTGGGTTTGGCTGGGTTTTTTCCCTTGATGGCAAAAGAGGTTATAAAGAGCTCATTAACAGCAATCTTTGCTATACGTCTTTGCTGTGTTACTACTTTTGAAGCACTTTACTTCTCCATGACCAAATGCCAAATTATATTACATCTCAAAAGTATATTTCAAAAAATTTAAATATCATGAAAAAAATTCTAGCGTTTTTGTCTCTCATTTCAAAAAGTGAAATTTATATATTGTACAGATTTGTATTTTAAGTTTTTGTTTTAATTTTGAACCTAAAATTCACTGCTCCAGAAGTTAACACTTTACAAATGGTCAATAAAAACATTTCAAACAGAAGTGTCAGGCTTTGGAAAGGTCAGTTCATGGTTGGAGCTCCATTTCCATGAATTACTGAAGTACTCTAAAATTTCCTGTGAACTTCAGAAAATCCAGTGACGTCGTACCCCAAACCATTACTGATATTGGAAACTTCACTGGACCTTAAACAATATCTATTCTGTGCCTCTCTGCTCTTCTTTGATTTCCAAATAAAATGCAAATTTTACTTTCATTTGAATAGAGGACTTTGGACCACTGAACAACAGTCCAGTTCTTTTTCTTCTCCGTCCAAGTAAGATGCTACTGACGTTTACTTTGGTTCAGGAGTGGCTTAACGCGAGGAATGCTACATTTGTAGCTCATGTTTTGCTTGACAATCCTCTCAAGGTTGCCGATGGCAAAATTATGCTTTTATCCTTAGATGGCCAAGGGATCATTTAGCATCTAGAGAAGTACAACAAATGACAGTAATTTCACACCCTTCATCTCAATATACACAATTACAGAAAGCAAGGAAGCATTATAAATGACACATATTCTATAGATGTGCCAAAGTTGCTAGAAAATTCACATTCAAATCCAATTAGAATCAATTTTTAACACATGTGGCAAGATGTGAAGGCAACTTTACTGTAGACTATGAATATATTATACAGTGTTTGTCTAGGTTCTTATAAAGTAATTTTTTTTAACTTACCCATGTTTATAAGAAAACTAAGCATAATAAAATAAGTTGAGTCATATTTTATAACCGTTGACTGGTCATAATGGTGATCAGAATCAGGCTCTTTCTTGTTATTTTGTTTGTATTTCCTTTAATTTGTGTAAAGCACTTTGAATTGCCTTATTGCTGAAAATGTATTATACAAATAAAATTACCTTACCAAAAAATATAAATACAGTTCAAAACAAAGTTTTTGGGTGAGTGTATTTCTGTATGTACAATTTTATCTTCATATTTCATGGATATACCTAAATACATTGATCATGGTTTGTGTGCATGGGAACAAATGTGATTCTTTATAAGTATAAAATGGCACTAGGAGGGGACTTTGTGTTGTTATGAAATGGAGGATGTAAATTGGCACAGGGCACATCAATTTAGACTCGCAGTTCGTATTTTGTTTTAAACTATTGTTCTCAAATCAAAGCAAACTTTGTCAGAAGGTTTTTAATGTCTGCATCCAGGCTGTTGCCACACAACACAATCACACTTTGTTTCTGTGTTTGATTTCTGTAGATGCAAAGAAATCAAAGTGGCCCTTTTCGAGGCGCAGTACGGTAGGTGTGCTGTTTGGCTGCTGGTCTGTCTGGTGGGTGTGCGTGACTGGTGCCAGTGATGTGGTTTGTTTGGATGTACTTTGTTACAAAACTGGTCAGTTGGTTTGGACATTGTTCTCTGACCCACTTCTCAAAGCAGATTAGTGCGTTTCCTCTTATCCCCTTTAGGTCACACCATTTTCGTAGGGGGTTGAAATGTAGAACTTGAGCCAGACTTTTTAATTCACTTCTAAAGGTGTTATTTTTGCTCATAAAAACCAGAGCTAAACAAAAAATAAAGAAATGATCTCTTGTATTCTGATACAGTTTGTTTTGTGTCTGAGTTTTGTTTTTCGTTTTTCAGACTAAAGGGAAATCACAGGTGGGCACAGTATCAGATATTGAAAAATACCTTTCAACGGTGCAGATTCAAGACTGGAGAAACACTGACTTTCAGAAGTACAAGGTGAGCACCATCAGCAGCAAAGCTTCTTTGCTTTGTATGTTAATTGTCAGATTGGTTTAGTATGCTCACTCATCCAGGGCAGGTTTGAACTGCAGAGACCTTCAGATTTCTAATTTAAACACAACTCACTGTTTGCTAAATGACTTAGATATGACAAAACAGCAGTTAGCGGGAATGTCCTGCAGAGTTTAAATGACGCAGCTTGTGCAGAAACCAGAATTTCTAGGTGGCAACCAGCTAGATCCTTTCTACAAAAGTCTATAAACAAACACTGACCTGCATCTGATTCTCCATGGTGGTAGAAAACTTACAAAGAAAATGCAGCTTTTTTTTTTTCTGTACCAACATGCTGTCAGGGAGATGCAGCTTCCTTGTTTCTGACTGTTGTCGTTTGTCTGTGCAGGACTTTTCTCTGGCTGAGTTCCTCCAGGATCAGTCCTCGCAGGTGGGCGTTACCTCTGACCCTCAGGGTCGAAAGAAACAAGAGGCCATCTGGGAACTCTTCACCAGCGAGTGCGTTTACTTCCTGGATCAGCTCATGGTTCTCAAAGAGGTGACCTTGTCCATTCAAAGCCTCACAATGCTCCACGCAAACACACAGAACCACAAACAAATCGACCAAACCCAAACGAAACCCAACTCCTGCTGCTTTGTGTCTTATTTATTATCTCCCTGAATTCTTTTCTTTGGTTCACGTACAAATCTCTATTGGCTTGTGCTTCCCACAGAATAGTGGATTTGAAATTTAATACCTCATTTTGACAATTAGCTCTTTCTGTTTGACTGTTTTGTTCCTTTCAGGTGTTTTCAGCCACACTCATGAACCTGCAGCAGAACAACTGCCTCACGGATGTTGACTCATGGAGTCTGTTTGCAAACCTGAATGAACTTTGCCTGGTGAGACATGATGCAAATAAGATGTATTAGACTTGTTGGCTTATATTTCTAATGTAAATTATTTTGAAAAAAAAAAAAACATTGTTAGAGGTAGCTTAGGAAAGCTGCGAAATAAAAAATCTTAAGACTGTAGACTTAAGACTATCTCAAGTCTTAAGATACAGTATTTATAGGATTATAATTGGAGCACAATTTTTGCCTCACAAACCCTTTTGTTTTACTTTAAGTGTTAAATGTTGATCACTGTACCAAAAAAATAAGGTCACACTTACCTTTCTAACATTATCTGTAACTATTTTTATTATTATTTTAGTTCAGAAAGTGAAGTAAAAACAATAAAATCACCACCTTTCTTAATTTTAATAGGCTTCAAATGTTAGAATATATAACTGTCATTCTGCTGTTTTGTAGAGTTACACTAATATGACAAGTTAATACCAAGTTAAGCTAATAGTAGGGATGCACCGATTTATCGGCCAGCCAATTTATCAGTGCTACTTTCCTTAATTTTGGGAGATTGGCATTAATAAGAATATTGGTTGGCGCCTCTTCAGGTTGTCCATTATGGGTTATCTATGTCAAGGTGTAATGACATTTTTAAAAGTTTTCAAAAGCTTTAAAATCATTTTCTGCATACCTGCCCTTCAGGCTAAAGTCTTTTTTTTTTTTTTCTCTGACTGTTAACGTCATTGTGTTGTGTAAAGATCCCTCTACACTATCTCTTGCTTCACACTGCAGGTCCTTTCATGCATAACATCATAAAATGGGATTTAAGGTCCAGATTTCTCTGTTAGATAATTATTAAAAATAATAATTGAATAACGAAGTCAAATTTATAGCAATATATATATTTTTTTTCAAACTTGTACAAATCAAATATTTATGTGGCAGACAGAAACAGTTTAGATCCTCTCGTTTAGATTCTTCTGTCGAATTAAAACAGTAAGTAAATAAAAAGAGCTTATAATTTTTGTCAGGTTGGTGCATGTTTTCATTTTAGAAAATGTGATTAATCAGTTCACTCCTGTACTTGATTTGAACTTTAACCAAGGTCAAACCAAAAAAATAACGATCATATTAAAAACGTCAACCAGAAATACCAAGCTGAACTCTCAAGTCATGTTAGACTGAAAACTTAGTCTCTTGGCCTTTCAGTGACATCTGACTTGCTGTTTCTTTTTCCTGTGCAGGTCAGCTTTAGTTTCCTGAACAACCTCTTGCGTGTCATCAAGAACTTGTTGAGTATTACCCAGGGGGGCGGGCCTACCCTGCTGGAGCTGCTGAGCAAGGCAAGTGTGTGTGTACACTGTGACAGCAGACTTTTACACACACTGTTTATGTGCGAAGATGTAGAACGGATGGCTTTGCACATCCTGCTGCATTGCAATGCAGCTGCTTTAGTTTGTTTTATTCTAAAATTCAGGTTGGTGCTATGTGCAGTACTAAAACAATTTTTTTCTCACTGCTGTTTTTCAAAAAATGTTGTAAGAAAGATGTGAACTGCAAGTGCCTCTGAAAATCTTTAAAAAAAAAAAAATTACTAAATACATAAACAGTGAAGCCCATGAATTATATGGAGTCTGATCGCCCGTCAGTCTGTATAACTTCTCAATCTGCTGACAGGTTTTTCAGGAGAGCATATGTCACTGTCTGGAGAAGTACTGCCTCAACTACTCAGCAGCGCTGCTTTATCTGCACAACCTGATGCCCAGGGAGGATTTCGGGTCATACGTAAAGGTACAAGAGACAGCAGAGTTCAGGCAGCAACTGATTTGTTTTTGTTAGTCAGCAAATGCCAGAACGCAGTGTACCTTTGACTGCAGGCAGTGTGTGCCAAGTATGAGCGAGGACACCCAGCAACACTTCTTTTAAACAATTAGTTCAGTGTCTCACAGTCCTACCACTTAGGAATGTCATCCTTTTGCAGCTTGTTATCCTTCCTGATTGTTGACATGTGCTTCCTAGAGGGATCTCCTTCCATGAAAGTTAGCTCTCTGCACTATTGTTCCCAACAGTGGTTCGTTTACTACGAGATGCTTGTCTCCACTCTGCCATCTTCTTCTCATGAATCCTTTCTTTGTCTCCTTGCTTTCTGCTTAGTGGTGTGAGAGGAGTGAACAGTGCCGGAGGCTGCAGTTACGCGACCTGCTGGTGGCGCCTCTGCAGCGGCTAACCCGATATCCACTGCTGCTGAGGAATATCGCAAAGAGATGTCAGGAGTTGGAGGAAAACAGGGAGCTGCAGGTTATAGCTGAGAAAGTGGACACATCCATATGTGAGCAGCATGTACACCTCTTCTCTGAATGTCTTCATCTTTAATATGCATCAACTTTTCTGAGTGTTTGGCTTTATCTCTGGCTGAAAAATACAGTTTTAGTTGTAGGATTTGTACAACAGATTGCTAGAAAACAATCAGATCTTTTCTTGCCGCATCTTCAAAGGGTTTCATCAGCATATCTGTGCAGGTGTTTACAATTCTATTTGAACCCAAATGGCATGTGCGACAGGTGTCAGAGTGATTATACCTCAGCACAAACAGACCAGTTTTCTTTAACAGCAGGTGACTCAGCTGTGTTGGACAGCAGCCAACGGACCTGTTGTGGCACTTCTCTCTGCAACCAGGACAGGAAAATGTGCAGCAGCCGTTCACTTTGGTGTCATTTTGTTCTTTTGTACAGAAAACCCACATGGACTTAATACCGAGTTGCTTACCACCTGTTTTCTGCGACACATTCTCCTGCAGCACACCTTTTTTAATGGCTGTGATGATAAAAGGAGCAGCTGATGGGAGTTTTGCGGTCATGGGTGAAATATGTTGGCCAATGTCCTCTCTAGGCGTGGGGAATGTTTACCATAAAATCTGTAATCTCTCACGAAATTCAGCCACACCCATGTTTGGCATCACCATGCAGAAATGAGTAAAGTAAGATAAGATTTATTAGCAATGTTGTTACTGTGATGAATCTTATGTACCATAAAAAAGACTTTACATTTCCTTGTCAGTTTAGGTAAAGATGACAATGTTGTCCAAGTTTCTGTAAATACATAAAGTCCTGTAATTCACTCTAAATAACACAAACATTTTTATAAAAAAAAATTTAGACACCCTGTTAACATTTAAGAGTTTAGAGCAGCTATTGTAGCCATTTTATATGACCTTGTTTTGCAAAATTATTTGAGAGCATTTTTATTTATCTAATATATGTACGATGGATTCTTTTGTTTTTAAATATGTTGCATTTATTCAAGATGATGCTCTCTTTCCTTTATTTTTAATTAGCATCTTGATTCAATTGGTTCATTTCACAGTATTCGAGTCTTTAGAGCAGAAGTATTCAACTCCAGCTCTCAGAACAGAGACTTTTAGTTGTCTCTGCTTCGACACGCCTGAGTCAAATAATGAGGTCATTAGCAGGACTGGAGACCTGGACTGCATACTGAGGAGGTGTGTTGGACCAGGAACACATCTAAAGTGTGCACCGACCCCTCAGGACTGAAGTTGAAATACATAAGAATTCTCTCAACACTGTTCAGATCAATAATTTACATTTCACAGTATTCTGCTGTAAATGCTGGATATTCAGTTGAAACAATTGCAAGGTAGCCATGTTCCATTCTAATTCATTTTAAACGTTACAAACTAAAATACCAGTCAGTAACATTTTGCCTTTAAATCAAATGGATTGAGAGGCTTGCTTAAAATTTTTTTAATGTTTTGTTTTTCTGTTTACATTAGTTTTTTTTTTTGTGGTTATTTTTAAATTGATGAGTGAACTAAGTTTATTGGTTATGGATGTTTTGCTCCTCGTATTCTGTATTAATGTTTGATACTGCTTCTTGGTATTCATTCAAATGGTTCATGTCACATTATTTCAGTCTTGTTAAAGGAACATGTTTTTACTGAAAACGTAATCTTCGTCCTTGTTAGATGTTAAGTTGTGGCTCTTCTGTTTCCAGGTGATTTGGAAGGGAAGGTCAAGTGGCTGGATAATTACCAGAAGGTGAAACAGCTGAGAGATGCGCTGGTGTGGCTGCCGGTTTGGGAAAGAGACAAACGTGCCTTCATCCCTGAGGTTCGTCTGATTTGAATATATTTTAACATCTTAATGTTTGATCATCACACATAATTGTCACAGACATCATTTATACGATTCCACGTTTGAAGTTGTTTATCTTTAGTTTTTCTGATCCTGTCAGGAGCGCAGGTCTGATGTGATCTGCTTCTTTTCCAGTGTCTGAAACATCTCCTGAAAGCCGTCACTCTGGACAATCTGATCTCCCACAGAAGTCTGCTGCATGAAGGGAAGCTGGTGCTCACAGGTGTCTACAGTTGGCCCAAATCCAACACTTTTCATGTCCTCCATTTTTTAATTTGTACAGAATCTTAGAATGCCTCTCTTTGGTTCATCACTAGAGAACACAAAGCTCGTAGATGTTTATCTGTTCCTGTTTGATGAATTTCTGCTGATCACAAAGATAAAGAGAAGCAAGAAGGTATGCACCCATCTTGTTCTGTTCTGGACCAGTAGGTGCTCTGTGGAGAGGTTCATGTATCTGAACTTTGTACTGTTTTTTTGCTCTGACTTTGTGCACAGAGGTCTGTCAGTTCTGACCAGAACCACCTGAGGCTGCAGCAGAACCTGGAGCTGGACCAGCTGCTGAAGGAGGGATGCACCTTCACGGTTCTCGATCAGCCCATCTCTCTGGATCGACTGCAGCTCAGGAACATTGATCAGCTAAATGCCTCCAGTAACTACACTACATGGTTTAGCAGATTGAACAATTAAAACATCACTTGCTCTTACTTTTTGTATCTGATGACAAAACTTTCTGCTTTGTTCACAGCATCGGGGCTGCCACATTCTTTCATCATAATGCACCACAACCGGTACCAACAGTGTATCGGTGCATTCATCCTGCAAGCTGCGTCAGAGTCTGCCAAGGTAGATCCGTTCAAGCCTGAACTTATGACAAGTTTCAAACGGCATGCACATAAAAGGCTGGAAGGAAAATGTCAATAGTTTTGGAAATGTTATGTAAACAAAATGAAAAATGAGAAAACCACAAAACAGACCAACACAAAGTCCATAATTGTGCAGTAAAAGATTTTTTTTATTTTTTTTTTTATCAAGTGGAAATATGAAAACTGTCACATGCGTTTGTGTTCACCCCTGAGTCAGCTCTAGTTGTGCTTCAGAGTAGCACCACTACTCCACTTGGCAGCACCACCTTTCTCATGCAAACACAGCTGCAAGTCTTTTAGGGTTGGGGTCTCCAACCCCACACTGGGCCTGTGGAGGGTGAGTCGCACTTTCTCCACGGCGGCCGACATGATCATCTCCCTTCTCCTTTTCACTCCATATCCTAATGTTTCTCAAGCACATCAAAAGAAGCACATGGATGTTTCTAGGTTTTTCAAAATAAAACCACTCACGTTCACTTGTCTGCATTGCTTAAATAACTACACATTACTGGTACTGGTCTAGGAGCCAGTGGTTAGACGCCTGTTCTGCCAGCTTTTTATCCAGCTTGAGCTCATTCAGATTGGATGGAGAATGATGATTCAAACCAAGGGTCTTGTTTTTGACAATGGGCCCACTGTGCAACACATATTACATGTAGATTAAAAATGTATATTTTGATCTCACCCGACCAGAGCAAGTGGGACTATCAATTAGCTCCATGGACTTTTTATGAACATTTTTGGGGCTGGATACAAATGCATGCCACACTTTTCAGATTTTTATTTTTACAGTTATGCAGTTCTTTGTGTTACTATGGGAAATCTAAAAAGAATTAAAATTTGTCTGTAAAATGTAAATTGTATACATTCTTGATTATCAGTAACTTAATAATTATGCGTCTTCCTATTTTAGTTTTGCCTTTTGTTCATGCAGAAGAAGTAATACAAAGAGTTTGTGCTCAATCCTTATACACAGCTGCTGTTATTTCTGCTCCTGACCTCCCTCTTGTGCAACTTTTCCAGAGGGAATGGATGACAAAGTTAGAGGGCGCTGTGGCGGCGCTGCTGAAGCTGGACTCTCAGCAGCCGCGAGTCAAGAGCTCCTCCCTATGGCTGGAGTCCTCCCAGATCTGATCCCATCCAGCAACACTTCAAGCCACTGGAAACGATGTCGATGTGCACTTCACTGTCCCTAGGAGTCCGTCACAATGACTGCTCCAAAACTAGGATTCTTTTGTAAATTCTGTGTGCCTCTAAAGGCAGCTAATGCGTTAGTTTTCAATAAATCCTTATGATTTATCTGATTCATATTTTTTTGTCTCTTCTGCTGAAGGATTTTCAGATTGCATTTCCCTACATGTTTTTCTATTGGCAAATTTGACTCAAGGGAAGCTTTTTAAAATAAAAATTCAAATACTAAATTTATGAAAGTTTGATATAGAAGCATTAATACGTGATCAGACTATGAAGGAAGAAAAAGGCTGACATTTTTCCAAATCAATTAAAATGTTTGCCAGCAAAACATTTGCTGAATATCAAAATGATTGCAGGGTTAGGTTACAAAATATTTAAGGATTTGAAGATCAATGAATACTGTTTCTTTTCAATAATTAAGAGGCCAATGTTGACTTTGGAGGAGCTGCAGAGATTAGTAGCTCAGGTGAGAAAATTTGCAGACAGAATTTAGGAATCCAAACTACATGAAGGAGGTCATGAAAGGAAAAATCTGAAGGAGATGAAGTGTTGAGCAAAACTGGACTGATTGGAAACATGCTGGAAAATACAGCATCCCCACTGTAAAAACATGGCGGCGTCATTCTGTGGACAACGAGCAGCTCACTATTTGTCATTTCCTGGACACACTAAAATAGACAAGTGGACAATTTTCAGACAAGAACCTAAAGAAAAACACGCATCACAGACCTTTAGAAACATACTGCAGGTTTTTATTTACACTTGTCATGACAATGAAAAAGAAAATCAACATGGCGCATGTGAACACAGAATACGCCACCTCATCCCTTCATGCAGGTCAAACGAAGCCGCCCAGACTGTACAAGATCTCAGCAAGCAGCAGAGGAAACTGGCCTCAGGCACACCTTCGCAACCACCAAACTGAAAAGTAAAGCCGTCATGCACGATAACCGACAGCAACACATGTAGCCACAAAAGTCTGTGTCTGAAGCAAGTCTGTGGTATCACTTTGTAAAAATGAATGAGACACTGATGAATCCAAACACTGCATTACTGCACATCTCTACGGCCACACAGAAGCAAATTACCTCTCTCATTACGAACATTTACAAAGATAACTATGACAGCATTAGTAAATAACAAGCAGGAAATGATGAAGCCTGTATAAAGTTGGTTGTCCTATGTTTGCAGCCTCGCAAAGACGGGCCCGGAGTAGGGTGAGGTGCAAAACCTCTCACCAGTCGTAGATCCTGAATCGGATGCAAGTAGTGATACATTTGTGATGCCCATCATCTACAAATGGTGCTTTTTCTCAGTCAAACTGAGGTAGGCATGAAACCAATTTAACATAAAAGCACATTTTTCAGAAGGTGAAATGGACATTCATGTCTGATGATCATTCAAGAAAAAAAGCTAATTTGGTAAATCTGAGACAAGCTGCTTGCTGCAGAATACTGTGCAATCTGTTTTACAGTGTTTCCACTTGCTCCAGTCAAAAAAAGAAAAAACAAAAAGAACAATAGATCCCATCAGAACCCGCAAGCAATTATAAATTAAAATAGCAGGAATTTAGCTTTACAGTGTTCTCAGCTGGACAGAGAACCGACAGTAACTGCTGTACCTGAAGGCAGCAGTTCCTGAACCGCGAGTCAGAGAGATGCCAAGCTTCTGAGCAGCCAGGATTCATGCAGCAGGCATGACCGTGAACACACACACACGCGCACACACACACCACTACAGTTATTGCTTCAAAGCAGAGCGCACACACTCAAACACAATCAGTGCTGTTGGACTGCAGAAAAGATCAAATTAAAACATGGAGGCACCTTCAGTTACTGCATTACCACAACCTGAAGATAATAAACACACACACAATCAAGTGACAAAGCAACAAAAAAGACTCACGATAAAAATGTCACAACTCAAACGCTTTCAGGCAAATACTGACACATTACAAACTCTGCTGCAGACATTCTTTGGTCATGAAATGGACTCAATACATACATTTCTGCAGATTAGGAAACATGCTGCCATACAAGGAGAACAGGAAGTAACTAACATGACAGGTTCTGGACAAGATGACTGATCTTTGAAGAAATCATGAAATAGATAAACACTGTAAATGTTAGACAATTTAAAAAGGCCCAATTTGAGTGTTTATTTAAGTAAATTTACATGTAGAAAATAAATATTTCAGCTGATACCAAGACATGTTTAGTCATTTCTGCTTTTACCATCTAAACAGAGATGCACTAGTTTGTTGGCCAGGGATGAGAATCAGCCAAATTTCCCAACATAGAAAGTCAAACACAAAAAAAATTTGATTTTTTTTTTTCTTTTTTATGTCCCTTGAACTCGCCAAAAATAATAATTCTCTCTGTTTTCAGTTCATAAGTACATCAACAAAGTGGACCAAAATATGCTTTAATGATTATCTCCTGCACCGGCTGTAAGAAAATCCAGAACATTTTCAGTTTTTATGTGTTATAATCTTCAGAAACAAAATAAAAAATGGAATAGATCAAAACTCTAGTTAACAGAAGAAACAGAAAAAAAAAACGCTCACTTTAGAACCAAAAATTGATTTTTAGTTAAGTGAAAACACTGTAGAAAATAGAATACTTCAGATGTAGCTTTATAACTTTAAGGTGACAATTTAATTGCTGTAATTATTTAATGAGACAGGTGTGACCTGCAGGTGAAACCAGAAAAAAGAAAGCTCTGATTCTGCTAAAAGCTAACACTATTTTTGGTCAATAAATGCATCAAAGTGCTTTGCTGCACCACATGTAAGTTTGGGACATTTGCACTGACCCATTATTTTTGGAATTTCTTCACTTTCCATAAGATTAATTGCATCTACTGATACCAAAGTACCTGCAGGATACTTTTCTTCTATTATTGTTTGTCCTTATGGAAAAAAAATTTCACCATCACAAGTGGAGATAGTTATTAGCCTAGAAAAGACAGACCAGTCCAGTTTTTTCTGCAGTTTTCAGAACCTAAATATGGTTTTATTTTTGGTTAGCAGGAAATTTTTTTTTTAGATTATACTTTTATAGGCAGTGCTTTCTTTCTTCAAACGCATGAATTCAAGAGTTCTATAATAGACGTGTATAATTACAAGGAAATAATAATAAGTTACTTGCGTTTATCTTTGTATGGCAGAGCTGCACTGAGCTGTGTCGGTTCACGCCCCGGTGCAGCGTGACACTAACAGACATGAGCAAAGATCAAAGCAGCCACCTCCCAACTGCTGACGATGCCGAACACCGATGGAGGCCTGAATACGAACTTAAAGAGGTGAGCGCGGATCCACCGCCTCCGCTCTCTGGCAGTCCACAGGAGGAGCAAAAGGCACAAAAACAGATACGGACGGTCCCAGCTGATCCCACTGCATCTCCGCTGCGTCTCCTCCGCACCAGGGCCAGACGGCCTATGCAAATGGGAGTCTTTTTGCGCTGGGGCGGTCTTTCATTAGTGCACATTAAAAATGACAAAGACGAGCCTTCTTCTGCCCGCTGGAATATAAAGGGTTAAAGGGAGGGAGTTGAGGGGCAGGAGGACACCGAAGATCAGCCCTGGAGCTCCTCAAAGCACGTCTCGCAAACCCGAACGGGCTTCTTGGAGGACGGCGTGAGGGCGCTCCTCCCTGAACACTCGCCGCAGAAGATGTTCCCGCAGTGTCGACAGTGGTGCTGCAGATTCAGAGAAGGAGGGAGGGAGGCAAATGACGGGCACTCAGTAAAGACAAACAGGAAGCAGAATGCGTCTCTCGCTGGGAACAATGAGGAGTTCTCACCTTCCTGACCGTGACGGTGAAGCCTTTCCCACAGGCCATGCAGTTCTGGACTTCATGGTCTTCCGCCCACTTTCTGGTCAGACTCTGCGACTGTTTGATCTGCGGGCGTCGACAGCAGCAGTCACACTCAAGAGAGCAACGCGATCAATCCGCCTGTGAGCTGCAAGTGCAGCGCGGCCAGCTCACCTGGAGCGACTGGTTCTCTCTGCCGAGCTCCTGCATGGCCGCCGTGGTGTCGTCCAGCTTCCTCCGGAGCTCCACCACTTTGGCCTGGAGCTTCTCGATCTCGCCTTCACCTGCGACGCACCTGAGGGCAAACGGCACAGATCACTAATAGGTGTATATGCTACTTGGAGGGATGAGAGGTTTTTTCGTTTGGTTCCTCCTCATTTTCTGAGGAACCTGATTAGGACAGTTTTAAATCCACTTTTTATGACGTTTAACCCTCACTGTGCTGTGCAACTAGTTGTCTCTGCAGAGCCGTTTTCCAAAAGTCAGATCGTCTCTCCAAGCGTTCCCAAACAATTTAAACAACTTTCTTTGTCCAAGAGTAAAAATAAGAAGATTAGGGCTAATATTTTCTTTGTTTATACCCTGCACTTTCTTTTATCATTTTGTCCCAATTATGATCGTCCTTCAAACTTGTAAATGTTGGACAAGTTTGAAGGAGAGACGCAATGAAGGAGGAAAAGGTAGGACACAGGAATGCAAGTGAAGGTAAACACAAAAAAGGAAGGGGACAACGAGACGGAAAGACAACAAGGTAGGACACATGGAGGGAAGAGGAAAGGAAGGAAAGAAAAACAAGGGAACAAAAAAGAAGGACTCAATAAAGGAAGGGAGGGAAGGAAGAAAAAGGAAGAAAGGACAGATGAACTAAGAGTAGGATGGACACAGAGCAGTGATAAAAAAAAAGGAGGACAGAGTGATGACAAGGACGAAACAAAGAACAGAAGGAGGAGATGGAATAAAGGAGTGGATTTAAGACTAGAGGGAATCGTTCTTTCCAGACTGTGGAACAATTCTGCTGTTCCCACCTCGTCTTCTGGACTCATTTAAAAAGCAGCCTTTGTGAAGCACTTTATCAATTTTACCTGTGAAAAGGCATATATAGAGAAAACCAAAAACTTCCTCACCATGTGTGCCCTGATTAAAACATTCTCCACTGACCTCTCCAGAAGAGCCCGCCGTTCGTCCTGGTTGTTCTGGACTGTAGCCTCCAGCACAGCGATCTCCCCTCTCAGCTCGTCCGTCTGCTTCTCCAGCTCGCCGACTCTCCGCTGGCTGCTCTGCCACTCCCTCTTCAGCGTGGCCACGTTTTCATTCAGGGCTGTGACCTGCACGCTCAGCTTAGCTTCAGCCTCCTCCCCGCGCTTCACCTGCTCCTCTCTGGCTCTTCTTTCAGCCGCCTGCAGAAGGAGACCAGAGGAACGGATCGCTAGAAGAAGAGGCGGCGCGGGGATTAGCGGCATTCACGTGGAGGGGGACTTACGAGTTGATCCTGGACTTCCTTTGTCTGGACGAGGAGCTGCTCCTCTCGCTTGCTCCTGTTGTCCTTGGTAACCTGGTGCTCCTTCTGCTCCTCCTTGAGCGCCCCCTGCACAGCCTCCACTTGACCCTGCAGCTCCAGTTTCTGCTGGATCAGCAGCTGCTTGGCTTCCTGCAACTCTCCTAGTTCCTAAGGAGGAATTATTAACAAAGGTTCATGTGCTTTCAACAAAGAATCACATGTGTTTATGAAAATAAATAGTAAATGGACTGAGTTCATAAAGTGTTTCTCCAGTCAAATGGCTTTCCACTAGTAAAAATATATTTTTTTCATAACATATCCGATTTTAATCATTTTTTTCCACATTCTTTTCTAAAATACATTACAAATGACCAGAAATATTTTCAAAAACTGACTTTGATTCCAATCATCCCTTCAGGGACGATAATTTTCATTTAATTATGACAACATGATCATTATTAGCTGCGTAAAGACGTAATTTTAGAGTTATCGCAGTCTGGTGTGAGCAGCTCAGTCCGTGTGGTTCCTTCTTCCGAATACTGATTTGTTTGCCGGATCATTTCAAAGTCCTGTTACTGATAATAATTCGATACTGATGTAGTAAAAGATTACGTATTTCCTTGTCTGTAAAACTTATACCAAAGTATAACGTCACAAGATGCTCAACATTCCTCACTTTAACTTTCTACTTTTTGTGTAAAAGCTCTCGTAAGATTACTCCTTCTGTCTCCTAATATTATGGCTTTATTCTGGTATTATTTTGACTCTATTGTTGTTATTCTGGTCATACAAAAAAGAAAAAAACCTTAGACTAGCCCTAATATTTTGTCATAGAGTTGGCCTGAATTCAAAGTGATAAAACATGCTTGTCAAGCAAAATGGCAGCCTGGATGGGCTGACATCACTCTGCATGGAAACACAAAAAGTGTACTGGTAAAAAAAAAAAAACATAAATCCAGACCCGGTTGAACCCACTGACTGCTGAGTTGAACTGATGAGTTTAAAACGTCACTGAGGTCATGAAGAGCTGACCCACCTTCTCACTTTTCTCCGCCAACGTTTTCAGGTCAGAGGTCAGTTTGCTGCTGTTCTTTTCCAGCGCGCTCTTGGCTTTGTTCAGCTCCTCCGCCTTGCTTCTCTCCTTCTGCAGTTCCTCTTTAGCTTGACCCTGCGTCAGTTCTCACACGCTTAGCAAATTATGACAACACAATCGTGGACATTGCTGTTCAAACCCTTCGACCGACCTCTTGCTTTTGCAGCTCCTTCAGGGTTTGTTCCTGCTGCTGGAGCTTCTGGTGCCTTTTGGAGAGTTCTTGCTCCAGTGCGGACCGGGCCGCCTTCAGTTCCTGGATCTGAGCCTCTAAAGCCGTCTGATGCGTCCGATTGGCGGCCAGCTCCTCCTGAGCCATGCTCAGCTTCTCCTCTGAGCTCTGGAGACACAAAGCGTCTCTTAGTTTGTGCAAGACCTCAGAAAAGTATTCACACTTTGTCACGTCACAACGAGGACCTTAAATGTATTTTTTTAAAGACAACCTATCATGCTTTCTTGAATAGGTTAGGATAAGTCTAATCACAAAATCATTCTTAGACAGTGAGATTTTAATCTGCTCAGTTCTGCATATTTTGAGCTCCTTTCTGAACTTTCCTTTCAGAACCAGCTGTTTTAGGGTCACTTTAAATCCAAATAAGCTGCCGTTGGCCACGCCCCGAACTTAACGTTTATACTGGCACGTGAAAATGGCTGCAAACAAATGTGCATTTATACAATCGTACATGTTTGAAAAGCAGAAGTGGAGCCTCCTGCACTACCAACACAAATACAGCAAATGGTTTCTGGTTGTAAGTCAACGAAACGCTTGTGTTTTCCAGCAGCCATTGTACGATGGTAAAACCAGCTGACCAAATTTGCTGGAGCTTGCGTTGCTAGGTAAAAGTGCTCGGCTTGGCTGAGGTTGCTAGGTAATGGCAGAGTACCCTTCAAATGTGACTCAGCAATCGGGAGGTTTTTGAAACCAACAAACATTAAACTTGATGCCAAAAAAAAACAAAAAACAACTGGGTGTTTTTTTTAAGAGCAAGGGCTGTTTTTAGAAGTAATTGAGACCCAAATGGAAGTACAAAATTTGAATTTAACATATAAAATTCCTCTGAAATACACAGAAAATAGCTGAAAATGTTAAAAGGAGTCCTTTTTGTGCTGGGCACTGCGAACCTGGTTTGCATCTGGTGATTTTTGTACCTTTAGGTCTTGACGCAGAGAGGAAACCTCAGAGTCTTTGCCGTAAAAGTCGGACTGAAGCTTTGAGAGGTTTTCCTGGCTTTGCTGCAGGGACTGTTGCAACTCCGCCGCCCGGGTCCTCTCAGCGGTCAGGTCCTGGCCGAGCTCCGACACCCGAGCCGCCAGTTTCCTCTCCTCCTCTGCCTGGAGAGGAGAATCAAACAGACGTATGCTCTGATCCTCCTGTGCATCATTTCAAAGCTGCTCGTCGACGTTACAGAAGATCCTCACCTTCTTGACAGCCGCTTCCTGCAGCTCAGCCACTTGGCCGCTCAGCCTCTTCGCCTCCTCCTCCATGGATCCCCGAACTGTGTTCAGCTGATCCTGCAACTTCTTCAACTCTTCCTCCTTTGCCTTCAGCGTCCCCTGAGTCTTTGAGTGCTGCTGCTCAAATGACGTGAGCTGTGCCTTCAGCGTTTTCTCTGCCTGACATTTGAGGAATCACTTATGAGTAAAACCTGAAACGGTGAAGCTCGGCTGCTTTTTTTTTTAGAGCATTACCTCTCTCGTTTGCTCCAGCTGCTCCTTCGATTCGTTCATTTTCTTAGTGATGGCCTCGTTAGTTTTCAAAAGCTCCTTTCTTGTCTTTTCAATAGACTTGTCCTGAAGTTTGGAGCAGAACATCACTTTCAGTTTCTGGTTTTTTTTATAACAGTGGTTAGTTACTTGATCCAGGTTGAAGGTCGAACCCACCTTGTCCTCCATGGCTGATTTATGGTTCTTCCTGTCGGCCTCCAGCTGATTCTGACTCTCCTTCAGAGCCTTGTTGGCCTTCTGCAGGCTCTCCTGAGTCGCTCCGAGCTCCTTCCTCTGCGCCTCTTTCTCCTGCTGGGCCTTCTGCAGCTCCGCAGCCAGACTCTGAGCCTTCTTGCTCAGCTCCGCTTGCTGACTCTGTCCCTCCTTGGTCACCTTGTCCAGGTTCACCTTCAGAGTCGCCATTTCCTGCTCACAGCGCTCCAGCTGCTGCTGCACGCCACTCGCAGCTGCAGCCTTTTTCTGCAGCTCCTCTTGCAGACTCTTCGTTCTAAGTGTAGAAAAACACATCAGAGCCGTTAAAGAAGCCAAACGTTTAAAAAAGCCTTCATAGATGTGAAGCTATAATGTACTTCTATTGAGCTCACCCTTCCTTTTCCGTTTCCAGGGAGCGCTGTAGCTCCTTCGCTTTCCGTTTCACCTCTGAACTTTCCTTCTGCAGCTTCTGCACCTCCAGCTGTAGCTGATCTCTCGCGGTCTGCACCTCTGCCGCCTGAGACTCCAGTTTCTGTTCAAATCAAAGTGTTGGTTTTTAAGCCCAAGCTGCCAAAGGTTGCAATCGTGTTTCTAATACAAACCTTGCTGAGCCCTTCCAGCTGTTCCACCCGCTGCTCTGAGGCCAGCAGTTTGTCTTTACATTCCTTCAGGCTGTTCTCCAGCTGGGCACTCTGCTCCTGTCTGTCTCTGAGCCTCTGGGCCTGATCCTCCAGCCTCTTCTGAGCTTCGCTCAGCTCCTGCACGACACATCAAGGACATTAGAAGGCGGTTATACAGAATTCCAGAGCGGAAAGACAGGAGACATCGCAGAAAACTCAAGAAGCAACTGTTTCAAGAAACAAAAAGCAGTAAAGCAGTTGGATTTTAGTATAGAAATAAAAATAAATAAATGAATAATCAGCGCAAAGAAAAAACCCACCTGCTGTTTGTCCTGCAGAGCATGCTGAGACGCCTCCAGGCTGTTCTCCAGGTTGGCCTTCTGTGCAGCCTTGGCCGCCTCTGCAGACAGAAGCAACTCTGTTTTGGCCTTCAGCTAAAGGAAAACAGACCAATGAAAAACTTGTTAGTCCAACTGGACAGCGTACTATTTGAAGTTTTGAGTTAAAATCACCCGCGTTCGCGTGACAGACGTACCTGAGCGTCCAGCTGGGACACTTTCTCCTTACTGTCGGTGAGCTGGGCGGTGAGCTCGGTGACGGACGTCTCCAGGGTCTGCGCTCGGTCCTGGGCTGAACGCAGCTGAGTCTTCTGCTCCTGGACCTGCTTGTGAAGGTTGTCCTGGGCCTGCTTGTTGCTCTCCGATTGGTTCTTCAGCTTGTCCGTCAACTGCGCGACCTATAAAAGTCCCACACGAAAAAATTAGGGCCGAAGCGATTAATCGGATTAATCGTGATGAGTAGATTACTGAAGTAATCGTCAGCTGACTTAATAATCGATTAATCGTTAACTGGAGTTAACGATAAGGACACCCTCAGAGCAGTAATAAAGCCAAACCTGTACAAAAAAATATATACATTTTGCATTTAACATAAAAATAAATAAATATGTTCTACCCAGAACTCCACAAGTAGCTATTTAAGCTTCATCTGGTTCAAATTGTATGAAAAAATGTTTTAATCCAATTATTAATCAGTTAATCCAAAAAAAAAAAAGATCAACATATTAGCCTAACAATGTTAAGTCAAACAGAACCTGCAGATGTGTCGTTTGCTGCAAATGATCAAGTGTACACTAAAGGATTGCTATGTTGTTGCATTTTAGATCTTTTACTTCTTTTATTTGAAGGCGTTAAAAGAAAAATCGACATAAGTTACCAATTTTCTATCCGATCAATTATCGGATAGAATGATTGATTGGATTACTAAAATAATTGTTAGATGCAGCCCTAGAAAAAATATATCAAAGATTTTGATTTACTGACATTAACATAATATAGAGCGTATGACAGTATGACATAAGCACAGAAACGTATAGAACATAATGATGCAATTATGGAAAGGAAGAGGACAACACAGGAGTGCAGAGTGTGCGAGTCTCCACCTGTTCATGCAGTGCATGGTTCTTCTCTTTCAGCTGGTTGAGGACCGCCGTCTCTCCCTCCCCAGCTTGGATTTTGGCACACAGATCCTCTCTCTCCGCTTCCAGCTGGCTCACAGTGTCTTTACTCTTCTGAAGCAGAGCCTCCAGGTTCTGGATCTTCTGGTCTTTGTCCCCGATCTGACGCAGCACCTGCTCCAAGTCATTCTGCAGAAGGATGCAAGAAAAAATTTTATATTTAGTTCTGCTGGGATTTAAAGGTTTTAAAACAAACGGGCTAAAAACAAACGGATGCCACTCCTGTCATTGGATCCTTTTCTTTCCGCTTTAAAGCATGTTGGTCGACCATAAAACCCCAAATAAAATCGTCGTCTGCTTTCATATAGACACAAAGTGTGAACAAGAGTGACTGATGTTATTGCTTGGGCACTGTGAATAAAAATCCGCTTTCTCTTGGCTTTCCAGTCTCAGATGAGAGTGTGTGTTGTTGTGTAGTACCTGCGCCTCCCGCAGTTTGCCGTTGGTGTTTTGCTGCAGCGCCTGAAGCTCCTGGTGCTGCTGCTTGGCTTTCTCCAGCTGGTGCTGCAGGTCCGAGTTCTTACTGCAGCTCTCCTTTAGCTGAAGTAAAACACAGTGAATGTTTGTTCATTTTCTCCTGTTTTGCTCCCAAAAATATGCCACTTTAAGTCCAAGTTGTCTTCCCCTGATATACTAATAAGAATAAATCTTGCGGGAAAGTTTCACATTCCCACCTGTTCTTCAGTTCGGGAGAGTTTGAACTGGAGGTCAGCCGCTTGCTGCTCTCTGTCCTTCAGTTTCTCTCCAGACAGCTGCCTCTGCTCCTTCAGACGGCCCTGCAGCTCACCTACCTGCCGCTCGGCCTCCAGCAGTTTGGCATGCAGCTGCAAGAGCACCAGGAAGCGTGAAAACACAAGACAGAAAGATTAGAAATGGAGAGAAAAACATACTTGCACCTCTAGAATCTGAGCCTTTTTGTTCTGCATAATTGCGACTCAAACGGTGAGTTTGTACAATAATGCAGTCGATAAAGGGGTCTCTGTCTCAACATAAAGGACATGATGATTAACGAGTGTTGTGTGAGCTGAGCTTTGATCTGAATGACTCAGGTTTTTAATTGAGGAACATTGTTTTGGTGAAGGAAAACTTTTGGAAATCCAGTCATTATAAAATAAAGTTTTGAGTAAAGACAACAGGAGAATATAGCTGATGCTATTTTGTTATTGACATCTTTTTTTACTTCATGTTAGACAAATTATAAATGAACAAGAACTACTTCCTGTTGTACTCTGAACATTGATTAATTTAATTTTAAGTTAGCTGAACTGAGTTAAGAACTGCCTGATAAAAAGTTTTAATATTAACCTTGCAGTGGAGTCAGGATTCATTACCAAAGCCACTGAGAAACTGTTAGATGTTTGTTTTGTTTTGTGTTTTTTTTTTTTTTTTTTAATCTGTCTGCACACAGCTTTTGTTCTGCGTGCTACTGATCTCACCTGACTGATCTCTGTCTGCTGCTGGGCACCTTGGCTTTCTTTTTCCTCCCTCTGATGCTCCAGCTGCTTCCTCTCCACCTTCAGCTCTGCATGTTTCACTTCCAGCTCTACTATCTCGCTCCTCAGCTTGGCCGCCTCCTCGGCCCTCTCCGCCAGCTCGGCCTGGGCCTTCTGAAGGGACGCTTCGGCCCCCGCGGCTCGAGCCTGGAGCTCCTGCACCTCCGAGTCCCGCTCTCTCAGGCTGTCCTGAACCCCCTTCTTGGCGGCTTTCACGGCTCCCAGAGTGTCCTCCACTTCCTGAAGCTCCTTCTCCTTACGCACAAGTTTCTCAGAGAGACTCTAGAGGGAAAAAAAACAGAATACATTGTTATGAGCCTTCTGAGGAGAAACATAGGTAAGACTGTGTTTCTAGTGGTTGGCCTGACAGGAATGATGTCGCAGTAGATCCCAACACATTTGTCTTTTATTCACAGTTCCACCACATTTCCTGTTTGCCAACAAATCTTAACTATTTCATACACTGGTCAGCCAGTTTCTGACATATAAGAACAAAAGGTGTTCATTGTGCATCTTTTTGGTGTTACAGTTTCTATAAGCATTAAAAGTTTCTAAACTGTCAGAATGCAACTCAGAACCCAATATTTCATGCATCTTGTTTTTATCATGTCTTAATACAGATGGTTGATCTCCTTATGAGGGGATGACAAAATCTCAAGCTTGTTTTGTTGGGTTTTATAATAGCTTCACATCAGGATAAAGAAATTTTGTGGCTCTGTTGTCCTGGAAACAGTTTTAATTACATTGAGAAATGAGACCTTGTGCTCACTTCATCATACTTATCTTATTATTAAATCTCAACCTTGATTTTTTTTTGTACACAAACTTGTTATATAAAGAAAACAAGACCATGAGCTCGTTGCTACAGTCAGTTAATTATTATATATCACACTGACAAAACCATGAGCTCTTGTCAAAATAAGCTAACAACTACAGAAAAGTAATGAGACCCTGAGCTTGTTTTCTTTTTTGGGGGGAATATAGTTATCCATCTATCTAAATATCATCTTATGTCAAGATAATGGGATGTTGAGATTGATTTGTTGGGATAACAAGAGCTTGATTTAGTAAAAACAGTTTCAGCATCTCACTACATGCTGAGATAATGAGGTGTTTTCGCTTACTTCAGTATCCTGAGATAACATCACCCATTTGTCAACCTCTGACATTTTTACATGCAAACACATACAGCGGCATGAAAAACAAAACCTGCAAACTAACAAACACCTAAACAAAATAACACTGTGGCATTAAATGGAGAAGGGCAGATTTTAATATTTTGGAAGAATGAAACAGGGACATTTATAAATACACTATACTATTTTCTCATACTTATGCAAACAAGAAACATGCTAAAAGAAAAACGTCTATAGTTAAAACAGTTTGAAATAACGCCTCGTGAACTCCCGCAGCCTGTGCAATGGGAGCAACGGAAAGGGACAGTCAAGAGGCCGGACTGAAGTGTGGCATGTCGCCTCTGCATGGAGAGCTCTTTTCATGGCCCTGGTTCTGGCAGCAAGCTCGATAACGGAGTCAAAGAGAACAAAATGCTGGTGACGACGACGTGGGCGGCCAGCCTCAGAATAACAGGACACACGGATTCAGCAGATGAAATCCAACAAAGTCGAATGGACACTTGTGCTTTTGTCTTTTGTAACCCTCATCTTTAGTTCATCTCTTAGTCTACTTTGGTGCGTCTCCTTTTCTCAATGTTAGATTTCGAGAGCGATAAAGCTCCTGATGGTTGCTCAACTGCCCTCTAATAAACCAATGTACTGTCAGAAGAAACAGGGCACCAGACTGGAGGATACACCACTGTAATCCTTCTGCTATGTGTAAACAAACATCTTCTCTGCCTGCCGTGGGACCCCATCTGAGCCCGATGAGCGACACTTTAATCTCTGCGCTACATTCTTCTCCTCCCATTGCACCAGTCACATTACCTGGCTGTGGTTACATTTCACACTGACTGACAAGGATGGCAACCAACTATCACCCCCTGCTGGTTTAATAATAGTGCTCACCGCAATATTTGTCAGCAAGTGTCTGTTGCTAAAGGCGGCTAGTGACATCGCGACATTATTTTGCAGTAAGGGAGGCTCACAGATTACAAAATGGCCGCTGGTAAAGCTTGTGAGAGTAACTGGTGGAAAAGTAAAATCCCACACATTTCCAGCAGCAGCTATTTGTTCAGGACTAATGGATGTTTCCTTCCGCAGCTGTGTAAATATTACCTGACATTGTTGCTGCAAATTATTGAGATTCCCCTGCAGCTCGTGGATTTGTTGCGTGTAGACAGCGGCTTCCTGCGGACCCTTCTCCAGCTCGGCTTTTAGTTGGGATATGGTCATCTGCACATCAGCAGACCTGTGTTAGAGTCTTGCCAAAAGTCCTTAAGAGTGTATTCAATAAACTACAGTGAAGAAGGGATGGAAAAAAGTAAATGCAAAGGAATTAAAAGCAAATGGTTGCACAAAAAAAAATGCCTGAAAAGAAGTTTCACACTGCTTGGACAACAGAAAAATCTGCATTCAAAAAGGAAAACTCCTAAAGGTTAAATTAAATTGGTGACCGAATTGAATCGACCGGTTTTACCTCCAGTTTTTGAATCTTGTGTATCGAAGGGATACAGTGAGTGAGAGACACAGGAAAGAGGGAGTGGAAGGAGACACAGAAGGTAAGTCAGAAAAAAAAACAACAGCAAGCTTCAGTTTCAGGAGGACAAACAGTTTGTAAACTGATGGAAATAAGGGAGTATTTGACACAAAAGGGGTTTATAGTGTGCTTGTTTTTGCCTTTGTCTTTTTAATGATCAAATCAAATCAAATTTTATTTGTATAGCACATTTCAGCAGCAAGGCATTTCAAAGTGCTTTACATCATAACAAACACAAAAACAATGTGCTATACAAATAACGACACACAAATGTCGTGTGCATGGCGACATTTGTGTGTCGTCATGCATACGACACACAGAAATTACTCTTTGTTTAACATTAAACCATTCATATTCCCATCTTTTGTTTTAAAAACGCATTGAGACAACTTGTTATTTAGCTGTTTGAATGCATTCATAAAAGCCTAAAATTGATGTTACATTCAGGCCAATGAGTGTATCTTGTGTAAACTCATTTTTGGACCAGGACACAATTTGTTCATCGTTCGCCATTTCTCAGCTCAATGTGCTCAACAGGCGCTGCTCGCTGCTAAAAACGGGTTCAATATGCAGCCATTAACATCGCTTTGATGTTAGTCATGACAGAGAGAAAATCTATTCAGAATATGGTTCTTGGGTAAAAATAGAACTGATAGTAGAGAAAAGACAGGATTCAGAGCCTGAAGCTACATGATGGAGCTATAAATACTCCTCTGCTCCAGAATGCTGGGAAAAAAAATCCCTGAATTATTCACGAGGTGGTAATTAAGAGCTGCAAAATGTGCGGGGCAGTGGTATACAATGTAATAACTTCACAGCTCTTCCTGAATAGAAATGCGGAGCTCTCCCTGAAAAAGTGAAGATGGTGAGCAGTGGTGTTTTAGCGCCCAAACCTCTGAGGTAGTGTAGTTAGCCTGCAGCTCTGTGTAGTGGCTTTTGAGGCGCTCGGACTCTTCCTCCCGCTCACGGGTCATCCTGTCCATGAGCGTCTGCACCTGGACCAGCTCCTTCTGCAGAACCTCCACGTCCTCCACTCCCGGCCGCTGCAGCTAGAGGGCAGAGCGGAGACACCGGGTCACTCAGGAGGCTGACAGAGAGGAGTATCAGAGCTGCTGGGCTGGAAGCGAAAGCTGAAAAGAAGGAGTTTTGTGTGTTTACCAATTCTGTTTGAAGTCTCTCATTCTCCTGCTTCTCACTCTGCAGCTGTTCGCTCAAACTGGAAACCCTCTGATCGACAGCCTCCTTCAGGCTTTTCTCCTCGTCATAGCGAGACTTCAGGTCTAATAGATTTGATGTTTTTCAGAAATAAAACAATTAAATGCCTTAAAAAAAAAATTTTTTTAAAGTAGGAAAATGTGTCTAGAGCATTCAATGAAACACATTTATCTAGAAAAGGTAAAACTGGAGATGGAAGACAAAGAAGAGACAAATATGACATGGCAATCTTTCATAGCCTATTTCAACAAGATGAGTGGTTGTATCCACACATTTTATTATTATTATTTTTTAGGAAATACTTTAATTTATTTATTTGTATGACGGGAACTTGTATCTTGTGTGTGTTCAAGAAAATTCAATAAAGAGATCTTTTTAAAAAAGAAGCAAAATCTTCACACAGCTTTCAAGAAAATGTGGATCCAACACAAAGGCAGCTTTGAGGTTGACAGCGGTTGAGTCAAACAGAACTTCAGCTTGTTAGCTGACCCCCAGACTCTGACCTCATAGTCTCCCAGTCCCACACTGACCTACTATCTCTGTGGCCAGCTGCGCCGCCTTCTGCTCAAACAGGTCTTTCATCTGTTTTATGTTGAACATCTCCGTCTCTGCTTCCACTAACTTTCTTTCGAGGGCTGAAGAAGAAAAACATCCAGCATATTAGCGACAAATGACTGAAGACTCCATCTCAACATGTTGTTTGAATGCAACGCTTCACCACCTGAATCCTCAGCGCTTATCGGTCCATCGTTCTGTGGAGCAGAAAGACAAAGGAAAGCATCTTTACTGATCACACAGTTGTGTATTCAGAGGGCCAGTGCTTTACTGTATTATGCTAAACATCTTAAAGGATTTACTTGCTTCAGTTGTCCTTGAACTTTGTCCAATTCTTTCTTTAGTTCTCCTGAGAACCATCTCTCCTCCTGATAAAAACAAAAGAGGACAAAAGTAGATCTTACAGCAGATGTTCTCACAGCTCTGCGACACTCACTGCTTTGAAACTTCCAACCTCACCTTGAGAGAAGCGTGGAGATCCTGAACCTCTTGCCGCAACATGGTGAGGTCTTCACTGAAGGGAGGAAAGAGACGGATCAGGACAATGTTCTGCCACAGTGAGGTCAGCTGCTGAGGCGTGACCTTGCAGTATCATGCAAAAGCGTTCAGACTTCTTGACCTTTTCCATATTTGTCACATAACATCCATGAACTTTGAATGTATTTTATGTGATAGATGAATGAAAATTATGATTTGATTCAAACCGTTCCAGTGTAGCGATGGCTACCCACAGCATGATGCTGCCACCGCTGCGTTTCACAGTGGAGACATCAGAGTGATGTGCAGTGTTCATTTACTGCCACACATTTTTAAAAGTAAAAGAATTTGGAAGACATGAATCACTTCTTCCATTTCACAATTGTGCCCATCTTTGATTCAGTCACTGAATAAAAGCTATGGCTGCTCTGTGACACTCTGAAATAGTTCAAGGGGTGTGAATACTACACAGTACTGTATATGGCTTCCCTCATATATAGAGAGATTAAATTACATGCATCTTAGGTCGATTTACCAACTAAACGACATACTGGCTTTAATTTAGGGGTATCAGAGCAAATAAAATTATGCCATGCTTTCCTTAAAAACCCTGCATTTTTTTCCCCTACATTTCATACTTATGCACTGCTTTGTGTTGATCTATCACAAAAAATACCAACAAAATAAAAAATATTTTGAGGACAAAAAAGTGAAAAAGTTTAGGAAGCATGAATACTTTCGCAAGTCACTGCAGATGTTAAAACTAGCCTCACCGCGTGGGAGCCACATGAGCGGGGAGGTCTCCAGTGTCGTGGAACAGCTCATAGTGTTTGAAGAGTTCGTCTGCAGAGTTGTGAGACTTCATGCACTGAGGACAGATGAAGCCCTGGAGACAGAAACGCGTCATCACACGCTAAAAACATCACGTCAGAGCCTTTCAGATCCAGCATTATGTAGGGAAAACGTTACCTCAGACGTCTGGTCGTGGTTCAGGTCAGTGGTGGGCTTCTCCGACTCTGCATTCTGGGAGCCTCCCTTCCCAGGAGTCTGCAGACGACAACACACACTTTGACTAGAGTGAATAAATATAAATGCTACTTGTTTAATCACCTGACTCATACAGAGAAGAGCTGCAGTGTCTGTAGGCTCTATATAAAGCTCCACATAATTTACATTTTATTGTAAATGGTGATTGTGGGAAGGAAAGATTTCCTGTAGGTTGCATTGTGTATGTTATTGCTGCAATGACTATAGTTATTTTTCTGTTTGTAATCAGAGACGCATAATCTTACACAGAAAATACATCACATATATATATATATATATATATATATACATACATACACAAAATCACTGGTGCCAAAATGTTCACCCTCCACCCCTTAGCAGTTTATTTAACATAAATTCACAGCAGCTATTTTTATAGTTAATCATTTACCTTTTCTCACTGAACTGAGTTCCTGAGAACTTTTAATTAGTGATCCATATTTTTTCCCTGGGGTATAAATATGATGTGACTCAGAAAGATATTTGTCTTTCGAACTGCTTCAAATTGGGAAAGACAAGGGAACGCCCCGTTGAAGTAACAGAAATGTGTTGAATGCTGCTAGATAAATGGAGTCAGAGGCCTTTTCTATTCATACCGACCCGTCAAAGTGCTCTTACACAGATACACAGATCACTTAGCAACTCCAGGTTAAGAGTCTTTTGACAAGTAGCAGCTAAGCTGGATTCAAACTCACCACTTTTTGATTGCAAGACTACGGTTACCTTCATTCCACAGTCATCCCAAAATGGGGAACACAAGAGAACATAATTAAAGAGATTTAAAGGCAAAAGGAACTTTGATGAACAGTGCTGGGCAGGGACTTGAGTTTATTTTGTCGCCTCACATGTTGAGAGATTTGATAATCAAGGGAAAAAATCTCAAACTTTTACACACTTTTACCAGAGGGACCAATAAGGGTGGAGCTGACATCTCCAACCCTTCCATGTAAGACCTACTGCTTTGATTTTATTTCTATTTTCATTTTGAGGAATTTCACTGAGTAAAATGTTGGATCCAGGAAATATTTTAAATGGGATTTTCTCTTTTTAACGCTATTGTGCAACAATGGTCTGCTTTAGATGTTTTTACAATGAAGTCTATACATACTGACTAGGGCTGAAACGATTCCTGAGTGATTTGAGTACCTCGATTGTCAAAATTCCTCGAGGAAAACTGATCTGCCTTGAAGCCTCGTTATATTATGTGTTATTATTTAGCGCACTGTGTTCCGGCCGGGACTTTGTTTGCGTTCTCACTTCCGCCTGAGTTGTTAGCAGCTAAGTGTTAGCAGCATAACGTCCAGTTTTCAAGTTCGGCCTGGGAGGATTTTACTGATTCATGATAATGTTCGGGTTTTTGTCTTTTACCGGGGGACCAATAAGCATCTTAAAATGACGGCAGCGATGCCTGGAGTCCGGCGGGATTATTTATATATACTATTAAAATGTCACACATATGCAATTTTTCTCACACGCATACATAAAAGACTAAGATTGCACATATAAA
>CAEGAE010034234.1:0-15934 GCA_903067095.1 Girardinus metallicus | reverse complement strand
CCTTCCTTCCTTCCTTCCTTCCTTCCTTCCTTCCTTCCTTCCTTCCTTCCTTCCTTCCTTCCTTCCTTCCTTCCTTCAGTTTTTTTTTCCACATTTGTATTTAACTCTGAAAGGTGGAGTCTCTGAATGTATGGCAGAGAGACAAAATGAGTTTGAATCCCGAACCGGGGAAAATATTTTTTTTTTTTTTTTTTTTTTTTTTTTTAAGGAAGATGCACCAGAGATAAATATTGCCGATGTAAATAAAAAGAAAAAACCGGGACAATAAAAAATATACTTGACCCTTTGGATATAATAAGGTAAAACATACGTGACTCAATTTACAACGGCAGCAAAGGCTCTTGTATCAATTTGACAATTGCAATAGAACTACTGAATATTGGGCATTCCTGACATTTTGAATAAAACGTGTGTGTTTTTGACTCTCTTCCGACATCGAGACGTTCTTAATCTGTGTGTCCTCTAGGCCAACAGGCGGCCGGTCGACCTGGACAGACACAGCCTGTGACCTGATCTCCTACTACCTGACAGGAGCTTCAGCTTTGATGACAATCAAGGTGTTTTCTCTTCTTACTCTCCTCTCCTCTTCTTTTAATTCTTGCTGCGGAAACGAATGACTTTGCGTCTCTCTATCGGACGCCGTCTGCTCGTATGTAACGGCCTCGTTTGTGCTCGTTTAGGAGGAGACAGATGAGCAGCCGTTGCCCGTCACGTTGTCCTGCTCCAACAGAATGGGAGAGTACATCAGCATCGCCGACTTCCTGGTCGACGAAGGCCTCGCCTTCCGGGAAAGAAAGCCAAAGTCTGCGTGTTGTCACGAATAGCGGATTTCCAAATGCATCCGTTTTCTATCTCAGCTTGACCTGACTGCTTGTCTGAAGCTTTGCTGTGTTTTTAATCTTGAGGGTATTCCTGCTTTTGCTTTTGTTGTTGTTGTTGTTGCAGGGCCGCAGCCGTCCAAAAGCCCAAAGAAACTGACACCCAGACTCCAGCCACTGACCCTGAAAGTTGTGAAAAAGAAAATGGCAACTCCCCTCCATCGGCTTCTCCTTTCCCTGCCACCCAATCTGCTTCCGTTCCTCCAAAACCATTCCCTCGCTCAATTGTAACAGCTGAAAAGGTGACCAATTAGTGAGAAACTCAATCTGCAATAGCTTGCTTCTGTTATTTTCTTTGAATTTACACTTAAATTTCTGATACTTACAGGTTTTATTCCATGTAGAGGGTAAAATAATGTAGATACGACACTAAAGAACAGGGGACTGTAATGTGTGTGTGTGTGTGTGTGGTTGTACGTGCAGGTGAAGACTTCCATGTATAACCCTCCAGAGCTGCCGTGTCCTGGTCACATCCTCATCAACGTTTCTGCTGTTGGAGACGACGGCGTCATTTATGCCAGAACACCGAGTGCAGGTGAACTAAGGAGATCCCTTAGAATGAGACATAATATGTGGGATACCCACATACTGCAAAGATGATATATTTGAGATAGAAACCTAAGGACGGAGCAGAAGGCTAAATATACTCGTATTCTATACTTACCGTATTTTCCCGACTGTAGAGCGCACCTCACTATAAGCCGCACCCACAAAGTTTAAAACAGAAAATCTGGAAACGTACGTATATAAGCCGCTGGTATCTCCGCCGCTCTTGGTTTTCCACAAGGGGGCAGCAGAGGACTGCGTCTTTAATAAATCTGCTATTAAGAACGCAGCGCTCTGTCTCCAACCAAAGATTCGTTTATGAGCTCACGTGTAGCAGATATGCTGCTAGCATGGGCTTGTTCTAAATGAAATTCAGCGCTTCTTTGATTTCCAATGATTCACTTCCTGCTAAAGAGCCCCCTGGTGGTCGAAGGAAAATCGGTTCAAAGCGTGGGGGGAAAAGTAGCGGCTTACAGTCCGAAAAATACGGTACTTACCTTGTCTGTCTATGTTTTTCTCAGAGTATCAGCTTGAACAACTGAAGGAAGGGATTCAGAAGAGCATCAAGACGTTACCCAGACAGAAGCCCTACACCTGGAAGTCGGTGCAGGGCTGTGCCGTCATCGGACCCGACATGTTGTGGTACCGAGGGCAGCTGCTGGAGCTGCTGGGAGGTCACGTTAAGGTCAGGAAGAACTGTGGAAACAAGATAAACTGGATTATTACTATGAACCATTTAAAGTAGGATTTAGTAGCCGGTAACTTATTATGCATGTCAAACCACAAACATTGGACAACTACAACAGATTATGTCAAATATTGGATAAACCTTTGTAATTGACAACAACCGTTTTCGTCTTTCTCCAACTACGAACGACAAGTGAATGTCCCGAGCAAATCTATGGAGGGATTTACTTCAGTTTTAGGCAAAGAGACCCGCTCGGTGAGGGGACCCTGTGACGCCTTTTATTAAGCAATAAAAATCATAAAACGTCTAACGAACGTCTCTGGAAATCACCATCTTCATCTGCTGTGCAACAGAAACTGTCTTTATTATTTACTGCATCAGTAAAACTGATGTGTCACTATGAAAACACGCCACTGCGTCGAGAATTACTGATTTTTAGAGTGTTCTAATTTCCGTTACTTTTAAGAGAGAAACGTGTTTTCAGACTGGATTTTTTTATTTATTTATTTATTTTGCGCTGTTTCTAACCGATTAAATTAGTTTTATGATTTTTTGTTGTTTAGTGACTATTGTGATGGCAGCAGAAAAAGAAAATGGCCGGCCTGATCTTCAGTGCGCGTTCCCAAACGCAGATATATGAAACCTAACGTGTGGATTAATTTCCCTTGTTAAGTCCCTCATAATGAATCTCTCTAACTTAGCGAGTTTTTTTTTTTTTTTTTTAATATATATATAGTAAAGTTTGGCCAAGTTTCGTGATGTTGTGTTGTCAGGTGCAATATGTGGACTACGGTCTGGTCGAGGACATCCCAGTGGTCCATGTGTATCCCATGCTACTGTGTGTGGAGGTTCCTCAGCTCTGCATGCCCTGCCAGCTCTTTGGCATCAACCCTGTAAGAATGCCTGTCATTTTGTTTGTTTGTTTGTTTGTTTTTCTGCTTTGTTCCACTTTGTTTATTCCAGTCGTTTCACATTTGGACCGTTAGGTTGGTGGGAAATGGCAACGAGACGGAGTCGCCTTGATGAGGGAGGTGCTGCTGAACCGGTCCGTGGGCATGCAAGTTGTGGTAAAGTATACTTTGGAACAATATGCAAAATGACAAGTAAACAATATCACAACTTTGTCCGAGAATTGAAAAGGACTTCTTGTGCTCCGTGTTTGTTATGCATGCAAATCCCAATAGTGCGTTTCCCCGGTTGGGTAGACCTGCGGTACGTGGACCTGTCACCGGTACAATTTTTAGTGGGCGATAAATTGTTGCGATCAACGACAAACTTTTAATTTCGTAAAGGACATTTAACAGAGATATTTGAGATACCCCAAATAAAACACAGCGAACGAAAAAAATCATAAATAAACCGGAAATAAAAACTCCAAGTAACAAAATATCGATCATCTGAATGGAAGTTATCGAGCTTATTTTGATTTATTTAATTGCGTATCGTGACAGGCTGAGTGTAATATCAGTCGCTGACATTCTGAGTAGCGAAGTAAAGGACAGCAAGAGAGAAAACATGGAGTATTTATGATGTAATGGGAATATTCAGCAATTTCATTTAGTCCCCATATTGTGCCGTCCTCCCTGGCTCTCTTTGTTGTGGAGTTGCATATTGGATATTAGTGAGCAGCACAGAGTAAAGTGTGAAGTCCAGTGTGTGTGTATTTTGCCAGGCGCTGCCGGCCGACCCCCGGGGAGCCGTCACAGTGAAGATCTTCCTGGATGGGATAAGTCTCAGCAGGATTCTGTGTCACAACGAACACGCCTCCATGGACGGCGCTGTCGCAACAACAAAGGTCTTCTTCCATGACGCTTTCTGTTTGGATTCTCCTAAAGCAAACTTCACCACCTACCGTTGCCTAGCGATATTTGTGCTCGTCTGCAGAGTCTGGTAGTGACGCCTCCTGTCTCCCTGCTGGACGTCTGGGATATCAGCACTGAGGTTTGGACCTACAATTATGGCTGCAGATTCAAGAACAGCTCCTTTTAACATACCCTAGCTATACATATATATATTTATTTACCAAATTATATAGCGTAAAATTATTTGGTTGGATATGAAAAATATTTTCTGTTCCGTTTTATTTCTTTCAGAGTCTCAAGGGCCCAGAGGAGCCAGTGTTGGGGTCCTTTGTTAGCCCAAACCTGCCACTAGAGGGAGAACACTTTGAAATCAGGGTCACACATTTGTGGACCCCCAATGAGGTCATCTGCTAGCTTCACTGTCATATCAAATGTGTAGGAATACCGTACATCTGTGGTCTTCCACTCGGGCGTTCTGCAACTTTTAGCTGCAGCCCTGGTCCAAAACACCTGAGTCAAATGGTTGAATCAGCTTCTCAGTAAGCAGTCATGATCATTTCACTCAGGTGTGTTGAAGAAGACGCACAAATAAAAGCTGCAGGACACGGGCCCTTTAATAAGATTACGTACCTTTTAAAAAATATGGTGGTTGTTGCTGTTTTTTTTTTTTTTTGCCAGATCTCTGCTTGTTTAAAGCTGCCAAGTAGTTTATTAATAGTGTTTCACCTTCCCCTGTCTTGTAGCTGTTCCTGTGGCCCCTGAAGGACACAGCTGGCTCAGAGATGATGGACGATTCTCTGGACGAAGCTTTGACTAGAATCAATGCCAACATCACCTCTTTGCCACGACTGACCAGCTTTCCATATGGTAATGTTTCTCTAGATTTCCTTACCTGTTTATGAGGAGAAATCAGAGTCTTCTTCTTCTTCTTTCTTCTTCTTCGCATCTAGAAATTATGGAGTTGACTTCAATCGTATTTGTATGCTAAGGTCAAATATATCACCTCAATATAATGTCATAAAAACATCGGTCATCCCAAAACGTGTAGCGCATACTGGCCACTTCTGTTCTTGCAAGGACCAACTTGTCACCTAATATTTACCTTCTTACACGTTTTTGCCTGAAATTAGAGATTTGGAGAATTCAATGACGGCAACATTCAGGATACATGGTTATGGTTGATCACCAAAGATATTATCATACTTGTGGGAGTAGTAGTATTGTAAAAATGTTTTAATTTTTTTTTTTTTTCTGTAATAAATTATGTCTACTGGGGACTAATTACAGTCTGCAGCCTGAACCAACATTCCAAGTGAGTAACGCGTAAATAGGCAGGCGAATGCAGTGCAGCGTTTGTTTTTTATAGTCTGAAATCTGTTTGTGATCTCAAGGTCTTTCTGCTCCAGCAGATCGGCTTAGGGTCCAAATCTACAGGTGGTCTCAGCTTCTGTGGGCACTGACGCGTTATACTCCATTTAAATACCTATTTTTGGTTTCCAGGCGGTCCGTGTTTGGCAGAGTACAGCGATGGCAAGTACTACCGGGCCAGGCTGATGAAGTTCACCAGCGTCGAGCCTCTCATGCTCTTGGTTCAACATGTAGACTTCGGATCCGACGACTCTCTGCCAACCAGCAAGTATGAATTCTGCACGGTGCCTCAACATTTCTTTTAAACGTTCCACGGAAACGCAACAAGTTTTCTGACTCCAAGACAAAAAGTATATCAGGTGCAACAACAATTTGATGTGGTCCACATAAACCGAGGGGGATCAAAGATACCAGCTAGAACTGAAACAAACCCTACAAATTTACCCAAACCAGGGTGTCTGGAGATCCTTAAAAAGTCTTAAACTCATGTATCTAAATTTAAGGTCTTAAAACATCTTAATTTCTTTCTTTTTTTCTTTTAAGTAAGTAGGTCTTAAGTTTTGTCGTAATCTTGTGTATTTGTAGATTTTCTTTTTCCTCACAGGACTTTTCTGTTTCAGTCACGTACAGACGTCTTCTAGCAAAGATCGAGCTAGCTAGCTTTTTTTTTTTTATGTCCATCATTGGTAAGTGCAAATTTATCTGACGTTGGCTAAACGATGCTCGTCCTAGCCGTCGGCTCGCTTCTGTTGCTAACCCGCATGATTTATTTCTTTGCCATGTTCTTTTGTCTGTTTCCGTCTTGATACAGGTCTTAAATTTCAAGCGCAGAGGTCTTTAAAAGTTGTGACTGACTGCTCTCTTGACATGTGAAGTTGGGGGAAAAAAATTAGTGGAACACTGGATGCAAATGAATCTTGTGGCGTAATTAAAGTTAAAGTCGGCCTTTTCTTTGGCCTGGCAGAATTTATCCTCCACATAGGATTAAGTGACCGTTTTGAGTGGTGTGCAGATTTTTGAGGGAAGGTGGAACAAATTATTTGCACTGAGGGGAAACTAATTTCTAAATTCAAATTATCAAGATACTCCCTTGTAGCTATGTAGACACGGATGCTTTTTTTTTTTTCTTCTTCTTCAAAATCCTGTCTTCCTGCTAGGCTGCGACAGATGCCGTCGGAGCTGCTGCTGTTTCCCACACGCGCAATAAAAGTCAAAGTCGCTGGCTTCAAGGCGCCGAGCGTGGAGCAGCGTGGCGAGGTCCTGCCGTACTGCCCCGTGTGGAGCGTGAAGGCCGTGATGGAAATGACAGATCTGTTGCACAACAACATCACAGCAACTGTTGTCGTAAGTAACGCGATTGTCGCTAACGAAGAAGAAGCAGAAATGTGTTAATTTGAATAAATCCAGGTGGCGGCAGTTCATTTTTCTCCGTGCAGTCACGAGAGCCGGAGCTCAAAGTTCAGCTGTACAACGAGGACAGAGAGCTGGTCCATCTGCCTCTGGTGGACAGCGGATTGGCTGAGCTCGACTAAAACGTGCAGGTGAGCTTCCGGTTCTCGGACATGAAAATTGACTCTTTGATTGGGGTCTTTAAACTCGGCATGTTTTCATGAACAATGCATCTCTGTTTTTCCAGGTGTTCTCGTTCCCCTTGTTTTGGGCTTCAGATATTGTTTTATTAATGCTGCTCTTAGTTTTTACCTGTTTGGGGAGGGAAAAAAAAATAAGTTACATCAATCTGTTGGCTGTTAAGCAGCGATTTAACTCATGTTTGGCTGTTGAGTTTAAATAACCAATGTTTTCATGACCATTTGGGGTCTTTTTTTTTTTTTTTTGGTTGTTTTTTTGCGTTGAGCTACACATTAAAAGTTTCCAAGTGCCAACTTGATGCCTGCTGAGAGTTTTCTTTTAAAACACATAAAGTGTCTTCATACCTGAGAAACATGAAAGAAAGTTCTTCAATAAAAAAAGATTTATTTAAAAAAAAATGTACAATCATCTACAAAAATAAATATTTAGTATTTTACACAATAAAAAAAATCCATGTAACTGTTAAACTTTTACCTAGTATTTTGTTGTAATGCTTTAAAGAAGTGGAGGCACTCAATGAAATTAAGCAGAACTCGGTTCGGTGCGGCAAGCTATACCCGGTTGTCCAGAACGACGTTTCCATCTTTGTCCTTGACCCTAAGCCGCCCTGTCGGGTAGCGAGTTTCTTGCCTGCCGTCGGTGTAAACGGTCTTCACTGTGCCGTCTGGATACTCCCGCCTCTTGTATTCAGCGGTGTGCGTTTCCTTCTGGCCCGTGTTGAAGTGGATCTCTTTGGTGCCGTCCCTAAAGCAAACAGAACCTGCAGCTGAATGGAAATCTCCAGTGGTGGAACAAGATCACAACGATTGGGTGAAATTGTAGCCAACAAACTGAATGGTTTCAGCTTGTACCTCTTTAAGGACGGAGACCCGTGAGGTTTATTTATTTATTTTTTTTAGTACTGAATTGAATGCTGAGAAAACATTGAGTTTAAAGTCTAAAAGTGTCAGACTAACTTTTACCTCAATGTTTGAAGTATTGTCAGTGAACTTACGGGTTGACCTGGATGATGGTCCCGTCGGTCAGCACGCTTTCCTCTCTGCCGTCAGGAAACAGGTTCTTCACCGTCTGATCTGGGAAGGTGATTTCTTTGCGGCCATCTGGAAAATGTTTCTCTGGAACGAGAATAAATTATATTTGAAGATTCTGCGTAAAGACAATAAGTCATTGTTGTTTTTTTTTGTATGATTTTGGTGCCAGTTTATTGCTTATTACAACAAAAATGTTTTTCTTATCTTCTAAGTTTTAATGAGTCGTAAATGAATAAATCTGATTACCTTCCAGGAGGCACTTTGAGTTGCAATGACTTAAGATTACACAGGGCGTCCGCACGTCCTTAGAAAGTCCTAACTCATTTTGGTTTTGGGCCAAATCAAGATCATGAACCCTCTTAAAGGGCCGGTTGTGCCAGAATGTATTGACAAAACCTGATCAGTTAAAATATCAATGAATTCTTAAAATCAAACATTATTGAACATCTTTCTCGGTCCCTGCTGGATTTCACAATTGTTTTGTGATTTTTTTTTTTTTTTTGCAATAAAAATAAAAGTGGTACTAATTTGGAAATATTTGCAATTATTTATGACAGTAAATGCAAATTTTTATTAGTTGTATAGATTATGGGCTACAATCTTGAAGCTGTTTAGTACAAGAAAGAAAGTTTTTGACAATTTTTGAGGAAAATCTGCAATAAACTCCCAATCATGTATTGGTGCAAAACAGTGCAGGGATTTGTTGATTTTGTGTGAATTTCTACGTTAATTCTCAAGGTGGGGGGACTGATATAATATGCCGTCAGTGGATTAAAAACTGCATTGATTTGATTGATGAAATAATATTTAAGCACACTTAGTGATTAGTCTAGAACTTAAAAGTAGGGGTGCGCCGATTGTAGTTCTCTGGCCGGTCGCCCGTTACCGATCTTTTAAGTCTGAAATGTTGCTCAATATAGCAAGAAATCTGTTGAGTTGGCAACAGTGGTAAATTGTAAACGTGCAGACATGACTTGGTGGGCCGGTCTGTCGGTAAAACCTCTCTTACCGGAGAGCGAAGGAGGACAGCGGCTGACTTGGGCCTTTCCCAAGCTAGATTAGGTCGGCTTCATATGCAACAAATCTGCTGGCCGATAAATTGGTGCATCCCTACTTGGAGGGCTACATAAGAAGCATGTCTGCTCTCACCTGTCTGGTTGTTGGGAAAGTGCAGGACTTCCATACCGTCGGGATACGTGACATGTGTGGTCTGAGCCTCAGCGTAGTAGTAGATCTGGTTGCAAGAAGCACAGAGGAGGCACTTAACACATCTGTTCACCCTATAGCAAACTTTACATTCTAAATATGTCAAATGAATCAGATTTGGACTCCTCACTCATCTAGAGAGTCCACAAGATGATGTCTACAGGGTTTTCCGCAAGGTGGTGAAAAGTAGTAAATGAAATGAGCTCAAATTAAGGCCAGTAACTAAAGGGATAGTTTTGAAGGGATAACCATCCCTTGTTATGGAGGTTGAACCTTGTTATCGAGTTGTGTTGACAATTAGCAGCAAACTAATACTCTATTGAGAATAAAACGTCGGCTCGTGAAATTGGAACGTCATTGCATTTTACTGGTTTTGGTCAAGATAAAGTCACAGTTAGACCTTCAAGTAAGCAGGATAAAGTTTTACATGGGTCAGTGCACCGATTGCAGCTTCCTCACAGATCATAGATTATCATTTTTCCATTTCGATTTTGGTGCCATTTTTTGATTGAAATGTGGCTAAATATAGGAAGAAAGTCTCTGAGTTGGTAACAGTGGGGTCACTATTGTTAACTACAGGCCCTCAGACATGACCTGGTGGGCCGGTCAGTCGGTCAAACCTCTCACTGCAGACAGGAGAGGACAGTGGCTGATTTTTAGACCTTTGCTGAAGTAGAAAAAAAATCAGGATGAGATCGGCTTCACGTAAATATCGACCGATCACCCATCTCCCAAAATTGAGGAAATCGGTGCAAAACTGCCTCAATATTGTAGAGGTAGTAAAAAGTAGTAAATTCGACTCTGGGATTCCTGTATAAACCCTGGTCTAGACGTCAGTCAGGTTTATTGAATACATTCAGAAGCTTATTGGAGGACAGAAAGTCTCACCACTCTCTGATCGGCTGTGACTTGTTTCGTGTCTCCGTTGAAGAAGGTGACCTTGGCCGAAAGCCCATCTGCTGAAACTTCTTTTCTAGTACCGTTGGGAAAGACGATGACGCGATCGCCACCGGCCAGAACCTTCTCGACCTGAAAGCAGCACAGAGAGCTTTCAGTAAAACTCACGGGACAAAGATGCGCCCATTAATCAACCGACTGTGACGGTTTACGTATTTTTTAAGCTGTCCAACAATCTCATAATCTGTCATTACATCTCTAAGCAACCAGAGGTAAGCTGTCACTTCGTTGATTAAAAGTTCATTTCAGTATTTTGGCTTAAAAAGGGACTCGTAAAACAGGGAGTTTTGAGCATGTCTGTTTTTTAATCATGACTTCCAACTAATGAAAATCTTTCTAATTAAGAAATGTCCGTCTGTGATGTGGTTGAGGAGCCCTTCATCACCACATAAAGTTCCTCTAAGCTTTTAAAGGGAAAACTTTTTTTTTTTTTTTTTGTCTAACCTTTTCCATTTAAATCGTTATGGACTAAAACCACATTTGACATTTGGAACAAAGTACGAACTTCTTTCAGGCAACAAAGAGGTTTATCAATATTAACAAGCATTGGACATATGAAATGTCCAATGCTTGTTAATTAAAAGGTTTGTCTTTTGGCTTATGGTGTCTAGCCGTCCCGCCCACAGTGTATCCTTATTCTAGGGTTGTATGGTGATGAGTCTATAGATGTGATGCTGAGGTCGTAAGATGTCATGCTAAGATGTTTATTTCATGGGAAACTTCATATTGTCAACACTTGTTTTACTGATGTATGGCTGTATAACTGCTCTGTAAAAACTAAATCGTGTTTTGCTTGGCAGGTTTTCCCCAAACATTTTCTCCGGTTTTAAATGTGCCTCACCTTGCCGTCAGGGTGTGTGATGACCTCCTGAGGCAGCTCTGGATCACGGGCCTCGCAGCTTCCCGGTTGCTCTGGCTCTAGATCTATTCTCTGTAAACGCACACACACACACACACCAGAGGCCCAGGTAACTTGGGAGCGTTCGATAAACTTAAAAATAATCGGAATTGCAACTTTGTTGTTTTGCTCAACGGATTAATACAGCATTAGAGTGAAGAGCTCTAATGGCGGCTCTTACTGGAAAGCAGTCGTGCGAAGGCTCTGGGTTTTCCTGGCTCCTGCTCGTAGGTCTTGGCTTTTCTTCCGTCCTTCTTCCAGAAAACGTTGAAGAGGACGACAGAGAAGATCCTGAACCGACCGACCTCCTCAGGCTGCTTTTCATCGCCGCTGACGACCGCAGAGCAATAAGAACAGCAAACGTCATTCCGACTGCCGCCGTCAACAGCTTGAGGTTGTGTACTTTAAACATCAACGAGAGGCAAATACGTCTTAATCTGAAGAATATGCTTGTGTCTAAACAGTCCTGTTGGTGTGATTTCTAATTACCCTGAAGAGGGTTTTTCTTCCTGTTTTCCTCACATTCGAGGATTTAAAAATACTTTAATTTACACGTCTAAACCTCAGAAAAAGAACAAAATTGTTACCTCATAAAGACCTAATTTTAAATTGAGCATATTAGCAGCTTTTTTTTTTCCAAACGTCCTAGCGTTTTACTTTGCACTCAAACGAAATTGCTCCACCGTCCACATTGAGAACCGTTACGCAACGACGGGCTTCAACTTTGTAACGCTCAAAGCCTGTAGAATCCAATTAAAACTCTCCTACTGCAGAACACACACCTTCAAGCCACGCTAAGTCACGCTAAGGACAGCCTGCGATCTGAAAACGTCCCTTTGTCAGCATAAATGACACACACACACACGACTAATAGGACAAGAGGGAGAGGATTTCATCTCTAAAATATTGTAAGCACCAAATGCGGCCCGTCGTAGCTTTCCCTGCGGCCCTCCAGACTCCTAGATACAACCGTAAAGAGAACAGTTCAGCGCTTAAATCAAAGCAGCTTTTGCACTCCGCTTCTTCGCAGAAAATCACGCAAACTCAACACACCGCCACAGTTTTTCCATGGCATTGTGTAATTGTGAGCTTATTTCAAATTTGCCACCAAAATGGTGAAAAAAAAACCCCAAACATTCTTTTTTTTTTTTTGGGTTGAGGTGATTGGTAGCTCCCACCTGTAGGTGGCAGCATTTCTTTCTTCCACACTGCTGCCCCAGCAGTTTTTTTTTTGATGTGCAGTCAGTAACAAAGTCACATTTACGGTCATACATAACTGCTAATATTTATACATTAGCACCACAGAATTTGTGATTTTTTTTTTTTTTTAATACGGAAAAAAGAAAACTCAGAAAAAAACAATCGTAAAATCCAAGATGGACTGATCAAAGTGAAAAGATATTTATTATTTAACTTTAAACAGCACTTATTGACTAAGAGTACTTTGTTAATATTTTAACAGTCTTGGAAAAGGTTTCATCAACACATTCTGGCACAACAGGCCCTTTGACAGCATTCATTATCTGGATGTGGCCCAAAATGAAAATGAGTTTGACATCCCTGATCTAAAGTAAACCAAAGACAAGGACAGTCGAGTATGAATATTTTTCCAGACTATAACTCCCATGAAGCTCCTGTTTCTACCTGTGGCTGCTTGGCCGTTATCCTTCGAGTTCCTTCCTGCTGAGCAGAGCGGAGGGCTGGAGCTGCTTCCTCTGGAGTCCAGGGGAGTCTGAACAGGACGTGTCCACGTCAGTAACGTATTTTATCTAGCTTTTTGCACAGATTAACAACATAAAAACAAGAAACAGCCAAGCTTACCGCAAACGTCACTCCCTTAGCCACGCCGCTGTCCGACACTCTGGGTCCGTCCTTCGTTTGGATGCCTTTCTCTGCAGAGGCGGAGCTTTTCTTCCAGGCACTGAGGCGCAGCTTCTCCAGCGTTCGAACCTTAAGATCGGGAGTGGAAAAGCGCCGCGGCCGTTAAACGAACCAATTACGGGACCTACCTGGAAACAAACTGGATGCCGGGCGTAAGCATAAGCGCGCGACCGAGAGGAGTCGAGTGGTTGCACCTCGTCCCGCAGAGCGCCGTTCTCCTGGTGGAGGGAGTCGATCTGCTGTCGCAGGCGGCTGTGTGTGGAGGCCCAGCGGCTCTCCCTCCTCTTTAGCTCCTCCTGCTGGGAGCTCAGCTGCTGCTTCAACAACTGTTGGAGAAGGAGAAAACATTGCAGGAGGCGCGGTGGTGACAATTCATCACTGTCATTAAATTTCACTTAATGATCGTGAAAAAAAAAAATGTCTTTTTTTTTTTTAAACTGACTGATGGGAATTGTTTTTGCTGTTTTTCCACAAGAACATGAATAAATAGTCAACTCAACAAAATTACTATTTAACACTATTTATTTCTCAACTGGGAATGTTTTTCAGGAACAATGTTTGTTTGCGGCGCTATGAATGCTGTCATGCGTTCACAGTCTTATTGTTAGCACAATAATTCCACAACGTATCGCCCTCCGCTGGAGGGAGGTTTAAGTGGCTCAGTCACCTGCTCTGTGTGGGTAATGAGGCCTAACAGTAAAAGGATTACAGTGACATCACAGTGGCTCTAATTATTGCATCAACGTGGTGAGCTAAAGCTCTGACGCTGCGTTTGAAGTCGACGTGTTCGCCCCGACGTTGGGATTAAAGACGAGGGGGGAAGGAAGATGCCGGTGCTTTGTTTCTGCTTTCTAGCGAGTGGTTTCAAACACCAGCCTGTTTATTTAGTGAAATATTTAGGAGTAAAGACACAAAGGCACTGAAATGAGTGATGTGTGACGTGAACCTGGATTTCCTCCCGTTCCTTTTTGTCAGGGATGGCTCTGGCCGCCGACACGTGCCTCTCAAACAGTTTGCGCTCTTTCTGCAGCTTCCTGTTCTCCTCCCTCTTGTACTCCTCAAAATTGGCCAGCTCCTCGGCTTTTGCTTGCTCGAACGTCAAACGCTCTTTCCTACAACATGCAGAGGCAACTCTTGAAGGAAGCAGAGGATGAAACGATTCTTCTCCAAAAGAAAAAAAAAATCTGTTATTTTGCCTTTTTTTTTTTTTTTTTAAACCCTTCAAAAATCTTACTTCTGTCCAGCCTCACCTGAGGTCTTCCTGTCTTCTCTCGTTCTCCTGCCTGAGCTTGGTCAGTGCAGCGTTCTCTTTCTTAAACCTCTCTATCTCCATCTCCAGCTCAGCCAGCCTCTCTCTGAGCTGTCTGGATTGGACCTGCTGGGCTGGGGATCAGAACAAGCACACACAGAAAAATAAAAAATAAAAAAATCAGAAAACACATCACAGGAATCCACTAGCTTTTACCTAAACTGAGCTATGGAAAAGTTCAATCACAGAATCTTAACAGGGCAGTATTATGTGTTTTCCAGCCACTTAGTATCACTGTATAGCACAATCAAGTGATTGTATACAACGACTGAAGGTCGTTGTATATGTCAAATTTGACTTGGAGGAAATTTTACTTTGTAATTTAATGCCTTGAAATTGGGTCTCTGTCTCTTTAAGAAACTTCTGCCCTTTCTTAAACTCCGCCTTCAGGAAGTCATCACATCTCTTCTCTACTAACCCTTTGGCAACGTTTTTACACTGAGGAGTAGCTTCTATGTTGAGCTCAGCAGATGCGCACTTCCACCAGCCGTTTGCTGATTGCTGCCAGCTAGTCTGAAGGATCTGAATGGGAGAGGGCTGCTTTGTAATTTGGAAGACCAGAAGCTTGGAAACTGGAGGAACTGCGTCTTGAAAGTGGGACTAGATCCACCCGGGCGTTTTGCACAGCTGAATGGTTGCCATGGAGACTAAAAGATTTCTCAAACATGCGTTAATGAATCAAAGCAACACTCCCGGTATGTTTTGATGAGGGAGTAACATTACAGCAAGATGTAAAGCTCAAAAAAGGTTGATTTTACATAATGCTGCTGCCCCTTTAAGGACGGAAGTGTTGTCTGACCTGTGTCGTCCTGTTCCCTGTTCTCAGAGGCAGCAGGTGGAGCAGGTGGAGGTGCGCTCTGAGCTTTGGGCTTTAACGAGGGGAACAGTCTGGTCATGAGTTGAGAAGCTGGTGCAAGTTCGGTCTCCGGGCCTTCGTCCGGCTCCACAGCTCTGCTCACCGCTACTTTCCTCAGCATAGCCTTCTCCTGTGGGGAAACTCTGCCGGCTGTCAGCTTGGGAACCGGACTGACCCCCCGACTGTCGCTTTCCTCCGTGACGGCCGTGTCGTCCAGGTCGTTCCAAGTGTCGTCGTCGTCAAATATGACCTTCCTCTGCCGGTCGCGTCCGTCCTCGATCAGAGTGGAACCGTCGGCGTTGCTGGCGACGCTGTCGTTCTCCTCGTCTTCATCGTCTTCCGCTTCATCCCCGAGACTCTCCTCATCCTGGTAAGACCTCTTGTCATAAGCGGGGTTAGAAGGTGCTGAAAAACAAACAGTGACTTCTTTGCCTCCAGACTCAGAGATCTCGTCGCTGTGTGGCGCCTCAGATTCCCGTCCTCCCTCGGTTACTTCGCTCTTGAGCGCACTGCCTCTCGTGTTCCCCTCAGACGCTCCCGACTCCAGAGAAATCCCTTCACGCTCCGACCCATCGGTGAACCGGACACCGCCGCCCTTCTGAGGTTCGCTTCCTGATGCCGACTTGATAGGGGTGGAGGAGAGGCGCCTCTGGTGGAGCCCAATGGCAGAGTGCCTCTTCTGCTGGTCCAAGCAAAGAACCTGCAGAGCAATTGGGAAAAAAAAAAAATCTAGTTGGGTAATTAAGAATAGAGTCACTTCAATTTAGGGCTGAAATGATTCCTCGAGTGATTCGAGTACCTCGATTATTAAAATTCCTCGAGGAAAACTGATCCGCCTCGAAGCCTCGTTATATTATGTGTTATTATTTAGCGCACCGTGTTCCGGCCGGGACTTTATTTACTCTCTCACTTCCGCCTGAGTTG
>CAEGAE010034208.1:0-14197 GCA_903067095.1 Girardinus metallicus | reverse complement strand
GGAAGAGGCGGGGCATCATTTGGAGATCAGATCGCGCATGCGTTGATACCACAGTGACGTCAGCTTCAAGTTGGATACTGGAGGTCAACGGTGTTAGCGGCGTTTAGCTCAAGGCTAATCCGATTTATGAACGCTAATTTCGGCCAGCCGTTCTCTACTGCTCCCTCCTCAAGCGCTCGGAGGTTCACTTAGGGCTTACTCCGGCGTTAGCTCCTCTTACTCCGGCGTTAGCTCCTCTTACTCCGGCGTTAGCTCCTCTAACTCCGGCGTTAGCTCCTCTTACTCCGGCGTTAGCTCCGCTTCGTCCGGCGTTAGCTCCTCTTACTCCGGCGTTAACTCCTCTTACTCCGGCGTTAGCTCCGCTTCCTCCTCAAGCACTCGGAGGTTCACTTATGGCTGACACCGGGGTAAGGCCTTAGAGCCGGAGTAAGCGAGTAAGCGGCGTTTAGCTCAAGGTTGATCTGATTTATGAATGCTAATTTCGGCCAGACGATCTCTACCGCTCCCTCCTCAAGCGCTTGGAGGTTCACTTAGGGCTTATTCCGGTTCTAATGCCGCTTACTCCAGCCCTCCTCAGTGAATCGCGAGCGCTTGAGGAGGGAGTGGTTGGCCGAAATTAGCGTACAAAAATCGGATCAGCATTGAGCTAAAAGCAGCTAACACCGTGTAGCTCCAATATCCAACTTGAAGCTGACGTCACTGTGGTATCAACGCATGCGCGATCTGATCTCCAAATGATGCCCCGCCTCTTCCGTGACGTCACTCTCAGACATACAAAAGGTGAGTCTATATTTTATTAGTTTATATCTGCAATCTTAGTCTTTTATGTCTGCAGGTGAGAAAAATAATTGTGTGTGACATTTAAATAGTTTATATGTGCAATTTTAATATTGTGTGTGTGAGTTTTTAGTAGTGTGTGAGAGACAAACATAGATTTTGTCCTAAATGTCCCTCATGTCCCCGCTGGTCTGTTTCCTCCTGTTCATTCGTTCATTCGTCTCTAATCCATCCTCCACTCCAGGACACATTTCCAATGTTCCCAAACAGGTTTGGGGCCAAAGGTCAGAGTTCATCTATTAAACTCACTGAAGATGAAAACAAACTAAAAGATGGATTATAGACAGTTATTATAAGTGTATTTGTGATCCTGCCTCTTTATTATTACAGTGAATTAATTTCAGATTCTTGTATAACTTTTCTTCAAGTTAACAAAGTGAGCTGTTATTGTTACAGGTTCATTTTATAAACTACAGAAAAGTAACTTAGAGAAGCTCAATGTGAAAAACTGCACTGATGTTGATATGAGACAGTAAAACTGCTGTTATGTTAGATTTATAATGTTTTATTTTAGCTTTTTTTTTAATGCGATTACTCGATTAATCGTAAGAATAATCGATAGATTACTCCATTACTAAATATTCGTTTACAACAGCCCTGGTTAGTTTCTCAGTAACAGTTTGAAGTTTTTATGATGTAAAGCATTTTGAACCACTTTGTTGCTGAAATGTTCTCTACATGAAACAGACATCGGATCATGAACATTTCTTTCTTTTATCTGCCACAAAGCGTAAAGGGTTTCCATCTTCTTAAAGCTGTGGTGACGGCAGCTCTTCTCCCTGCTCTTAATATCTCATCTCTCAGCAAGAAGCTGTTTTAATTTAGCAGCAAAAAAACAACAAGTATGAAACATCTGAGCCTCTGGTGGAAGCAGACAGGAAGGATGATCACTGCTGATCTGATAAACGTGGAGCAATTAAAGCCCGACAGTTTGGAGAAGCTGCAGATAACAGAGCAGGACAGAAAACCAGCAGAAACACCAGATTAATAAATAGAAGCATATATGGAATGGTATTATTATTGTTATTATTGACCACTTTATGATGGATTGACATTTGTGAATATGAAAAAGTAAAATTCTTTCTAAGACAAAAACAACAAAAGTTCCCTAAAAATCTGAATTTTCTGTCTAACTTTATGTTTTGCAGCAGCCATTTATGAAAATATATAAATCCACATTCTGCCTCCTGATTGGTTTCCTCTCCCCTCTTCCTCTCTCCTCTTCCTCTCTCCTCTTCCTCTCTCCTCTCCCTCTCTCCTCTTCCTCTCTCCTCTTCCTCTCGTCTCCTCTTCCTCTCGTCTCCTCTTCCTCTCTCCTCTTCCTCTCTCCTCTTCCTCTCGTCTCCTCTTCCTCTCTCCTCTTCCTCTCTCTTCTTCCTCTCTCCTCTTCCTCTCCTCTCTTCCTCTCTCCTCTTCCTCTCTCCTCTTCCTCTCTCCTCTTCCTCTCCTCTCTTCCTCTCTCCTCTTCCTCTCCCCTCTTCCTCTCCCCTCTTCCTCTCCTCTTCCTCTCCTCTCTTCCTCTCTCCTCTTCCTCTCGTCTCCTCTTCCTCTCCTCTCTTCCTCTCTCCTATTAAATATCAGTGAATGCTTAAACCTTCCCACTTACAGTAAATGTATATTTTTAATAAAAATTGAGGCTAAGTTTCTCCAGGCTGGAAACAGATCAACAGTTTCTGATTTCCAATCCGTCTGCTGGTGAAAACTTCATGTTTAACGCACAGAAATCATTAATTTACTCAGATTAAAGCAGATGGAACATAAATAAAACATTAAACTCTGATAAAACTCTTTTCCAGCTGCCATGAATCAACGTTTCAGAAACAAATAACCCGGCAGGTTTTCATCAAACCGTTTCCTCCTCAACTCAAACGCTCTCTGATTTCTCTACCATTTTCAATAATCTCCAGTTTCTTGTGATTACACTAAATGTGCCAAATCTGGGCGCCATGGAAACCAAGAGCAGAGAAAGCAGAGGATCATAAATCAGACAAAACCAAATTAAATTCAGATGGATTTTTTCCCCGGTGGAAACGGTTGAGAGAGGAGAACAAAAAGTCGACTCTCTTAGACTGTTGAGAAGAAGGACGATGAAATCCAAGAGCTGTAATATCATCTAAAATGATCCTGGAGGTAAAATGACGGGATTTTTTTCAGTGTAGCTCCTCACAGGTTGTCGGGACCCAACCTGAGGAAATAATGTTTCAGACTAAATTGAACTGATTTTATTACATTTAGTTTGTCAAAATAAATAATTTGGTTACTTTTTATTTATTTCCTGTTGAATCCCAGAAAGTCGCCTCCAGGCTCTTCAGACGATGAACGATCCTGACCGGGTCAGGATCAGCTCTGTGCTGCTGAGCCGCTTCGCGTCCTGGACGCTCCTCCATGTGTGAACAGACTTCATGTGGGAGGACCTTCGTCTGTCACCATGGAAACCTGAACCGGTTCCAGATGCTGAGCCGATTCACCGAGTCTCAAACCAAACGGGTCGCCGTTCCCCTCCTCCTTCATGACCTTTCAGCTGCTGAGAAACTAATTCACTTTTTCCTGAAGAATCTGTGACATAAACGATTTAATTCCTGGGAAACGCGGCGCTGCGTCCAAAGCTGCATCTCCGCATCGTTTTCCTCTCTGTTCAAACTGATAAATGATGGAGTCTCAGCTCACTAATCTGACAAGCTGCAGAATAAAATCCAAACCTGAGAAACTGAATTCATGTCATTAAACATGTTGAACAAACTCAGCAGCGGAAAGTTGAAACAGTTCCTCTGATCTCCGGTGGGGATTTACCCAGATTACCTGACAGATTAAAGATTAATTAGGAAACGTGTTCCAGAGATTCTCCTTTAAAACACTAGATGCCAAATTATGTTATAAAATAGATAAATATTAAAGTAAAATGAAGCATGTAGATACTTCAGTAAAAACAGAAATTGTACAGGAATAAAGTGGATGTTGGTGCAGATAATGACTTAAAATGATGTCACAGATTATGCAGATAATCCCAGAATCAGACAAATATAGAAACAATTCAGTTCCAGGTTCAGCTGTAAACAGATCAACACAAACTGAGACTTTCTCTGAAAAAACTTTTATCTGCTTCTTCTAACAGTTCAGACTCTAAGACTGTTTCCCTCCTGATGGTCCGGTCGACCCGGTTCTACTGGAACCAGAACTCCATCCTCTGCTCCACCTCCAGCTGCTCTGAGTCAAACCAGCCTGTTCCCCTCCTGGCCTGTGGGGGCGCTGCACCAAGAACCGCTGAAGGAAACGACACAAAAACCTCCGAAGACACTGAGAGCAACTTCCTTCTTCACCAGATGGAAACAAGATGGAGGCGTCAGGTTTTAGCGGTTGGAGGATTTCTCTTTATTCTCTGGTTAAAACCAGGAGCCATTTCTGCTGCTGGCGAGAGGCTAGCACGTTAGCTTTGTTTCTATTTACCCAGAATGCCCTGTGCTGTAGTCCACTTCCTGCATTTGAGCGGTCTCTGGTCCACTTGGCGTTCACATTCAAACCGAACCAGAGTTCACTTCAACCAAACTCTGTAGGACCAGAGGTCAGAGGTCAATTAGCGTTCACACCTCACCAACCGAACCGGACTTTGACTAGACAACCAGACTAGAGTCAGACTGAACATATCAAACATCATTGTATAGAAACTTGACTTCACTTGGAGCTGAATCTGATGCCTTGAAATTGGGTCCCTGTCTCTTTAAGAAGCTCCTACTCCCAAACGCCTGGAAGAATCAAAGCAACATCAGGAAAATGTTTGAATCTCACTGAAATCGGTTTTACTTTCGTCTCCCCGTGTCTCAGTTTTACTTTGCTGTTTAACTTAAAGATCTGATTATTAAACGTTTTTCACCGTCTGAGGAGAAAACGGCGCCACCTGGTGAAATCAGTTCGTCATCACAGCGGAAGAGCCACATTTACTCTGAAAACACAACTCTGCGTGAGTGTGTGTGTGTGTGTGTGTGTTAACATCCAGGATCTGAATCAGATCAGTTTCTGATTGTCAAAATAATCCACTGACTGGATCTGATGTGATTCTTCAGAACCGACCCGTTAAGTCAGCTGACGCTCAGCGACCAATCAGAGCAGGACGCCGTTTGTTTGGCTCTGAATGATCTTTTCTATTTCCTCCATTTTTCTCCCTTTTGGCTCTTATCAAACGTTTTATTTTTCCACAGAACAAACTCAACGTTCCGAGTTCCTGTGAATGTTTGTAGCTGATGATGAATAAACTCTGGATCATTTCAAAGCTTTTAACGACTTCAGCTGCAAACCGTGAAATAAATTTACGTCATAATCTTCTTAAAGCTACAGTACCTCAGCTTCCCCCTCAATCACACTTTTTCCTTCCACTGAACCTTTAGTTAATCTGCTTGGAAACAGCTTTCTCTGTCAGACGTATTCTGGCTTTTCTCCAGTCAGTCACCATCTGCTGCTCAGTAACATTCTGCTAAAATCATTTTAATGTTTCATGTTTGAGTTCAGCCAGAAACATCAAAATATTTAGAACTAAAATCTGTGAAAAATCAATCCAGCATTTTAGATTTTATCATATTTTATACTAGATGATTCATGGGAGAGTTGGCTTTTATACATTTACACTGATTTTATTTAAAAACTAATAATAATGTTTTATTACAATAATGTTTATCATCATGTCAGGTTTATTTGATTTATCATGTAAAAAATTTAAATATTTCTGTGTGAGCATTGAGATGCTAAAAACAACATGGCAGCAAAGAGGAACAAAATTATGCAAATAAAAAAACTCAAAACATGATAAACCAACATATAAAAATGTAAACATGAAGGAGGAAATGAGAGAAAAACATTTATCATTTTATCTCTGCGCAGCCGGATTCCTGTCTTCCAGCTAATTGAACTAATTTGTATTCATTTTTGTTAATAATTATTTTCAGTCTTGTAAACTTTGATGCCTGTGCTGCCTGGATGAAGCTGTGATGAAATGAGTCTCGGCAGAAATCCTCCCTGAACTCCGGCTCACCTCCAGGCGCTGCGCGGTCCGCCGCTCCGGGGCTTTCAGCGGGGAAACCGGAGAGACCTCCAGGCGCGTCCCGGCCCCATCGCGCTGCTCCACGCCGCGCTTGGCGCTCTGCAGCCGGACTGAGTGCTGCTGCTCCGCCCGCTGGTCGCTCCGGCTCCGGCTGGTTTCTAGGTAACAGCGCTGCTGCTGCAGGCAGTGGGAGGAGTTCAGCTGCATGTCTGCCTCTCAGGTGCTGCAGCATTCCCTCACACACGCATACACACACACACACACACACACACACACACACACACACACACACACACCACTACCCCTCTAATTTCATTACTGCCCCGTTTATTTTTGGTCTCTGTGTGGGGAAGCGGTAAATCCTCTCCGGCTGGATGTAGAAACTATTTTCCTGTTTTGAAATCAGAAGTCTTTGGCTCTTTGGTTCTTTGGCTCTTTGGTTCTTTGGCTCTTTGGCTCTTTGGTTCTTTGGTTCTTTGGCTTTTTGGTTCTTTGGCTCTTTGGTTCTTTGGCTCTTTGGTTCTTTGGCTCTTTGGTTCTTTGGCTCTTTGGTTCTTTGGCTCTTCGGTTCTTTGGCTCTTTGGCTCTTTGACTCTTTGGCTCTTTGCTCCAATCTGACGGCTCTTGATTTCAAACGGCTTCGTGTTTGGGAGACAAAACTCAGAAATGATTGAACTGGAAATGGAGTTGAAATGATTTCAGCTCAAAACCATCAGCTGTGTTTTATGAGACAAAACAACAGAAAGTAGAAAATAAAGCTTTGGGAAAGGTTGATGATAAACGGTCCACCACGTTATCTCTGATAGAAATCTGAAAAGTGTGGTGGGAATTTGTGTTTTCAGTCGTCCAGAGACTGAAGCCTGTTTCTGTGCAGCAGCTGAATTCAGGTGGAGAAAATCTGAAGGTAAATATTTAAATTTTGGTTCAGACTTTGGATGATTTTCAGTTTCCAGGTTAAAATCTTTTCCAGGATTATTTAACTTTTAAAAATGTCCCTGCAGAAATGCGGGCCCACAGCATTTTCTGCCACCACCGTAGTTTGCTGTGGGCGAGATTTATGAGCAGCTTTAAACTTCTCTGTTTTCTCTGTTCTCCAGTTGCTCTTTGTGTCTTTTTACTGGGGAATCTCTTGTGTTTTAAAATCCTTTAAGCTCCACACATTAAATCAGAGACGTGGTTCTGTTCATGTGAAATCCAAATAATCCGTCAAACTTCTCCTTCCTCCATCTGTTCCTTTCTGATTATTTCCTCTCTCTGGAGCGTCAGATGTTTTCTGTACCTTCATGTCGTCCTTGCAGGAATAATGCGCCATGATTCGAGAAAAATAATTATTATCGTTGCTTGAATGAATTCTCTCGCCCTTGAAGGAAATGAATGGAGTGAATTTAGTGAAACTTATTTCTGATTATTTCTGAGCATAAATGATCATTTTCCATCCTGACCTGAAGCAGCAGCCGTGATCAATCAAAAGATAAACCAGCTTCAGTTCTTCATTTTGCAAAAATCAAAGTTTTCTGTAATAAAAAAACTATTTTGTTGATTAAATACCATTTTTCATTACAGGCTAATTTAATGGAGCAATGCTCCTGGTGTGTGGGAGTGAGATGTCTTCATGAATAGAAGATCTCTGAAGCAGGTTGCACACCTGTTTTCATTAATCTGCGACGCTGCATGTTTTCACATCGATCCAATACAAAGTAGATAAAGGGCCATTATCACCGATACCAATACTGGTACCGATACTGATACCGATACTGGTACCGATACTGGTACCGATACTGATACCAATACTGGTACCGATACCGATACTGATACCGATATTAATACGATATAATTCAAACTTCTGACCTTTAGGTGTGTTTATTGTTTTTCTTTTGAATGATTTTATTTAAACCAAAAGCAAAATCATAAGGTTTTTATGTTTTTACAAAAATATAAATAACAACATTTATATATACATGATAAACAGTAAAATAAAACACATTTGTGTGTATTGTTTTGCAAATAAAGTCCAAAAATGTATCATTTGAGAAATCAAAGCAAAATCTTTTGTACAGGAAAGTCGAGAAACTACATAAACTAAATGAAATTTAGAGAGAATCTGACACTAAAGTATTGATCTTATCATCGGCCCGATACCAACTTGGTATCGATATTATCGATATTTTGAATCGATTCGTCGATTACGATCTGCTCCTTTTTCTCTCCAGATGTCACTGAACCACAAACTGAAGTTTAATCGTTAAAAACAAACTTTTCTTCTGATTCTGCATCTGGGTCTCTGGTCCGCTTCAGACCGCTCCTAAAGCAGGAAGTGGACTACAGCGCAGGGCATTCTGGGTAAATATAACCAAAGCTAACGTGTTAGCCTAGCGCTAGCAGCAGAAATGGCTCCTGTTCTTTAGCCAAAGACTAAAGAGAAATCCTCCAACCGCTAAAACCTGACGCCTCCATCTTGTTTCCATCTGGTGAAGAAGGAAGTTGCTCTCAGTGTCTTCAGAGGTTTTTGTGTCGTTTCCTTCAGTGGTTCTTGGTGCAGCGCCCCCACAGGCCAGGAGGGGAACAGGTTGCTACTGGACTTTAATCAGGGTTTTGTGTCGGTTCTTGGCTCCATTTCATCCAACAGAACAATCCCTCCTCTCTCTCTTTACGTTTTAACTTTTGGGGTATTTCTTGTTTTTTAAATCTGCTTCCACTTTAGCTGTTGTGCATTTCCTCGGTTTGTTAGTGCAGGATGAACTCTGCAGACATTTCTAATGAGGTCTGATCAGGTTGGAGCATTTTCACAGATATTGCTCTGACTTTGCAAGAGCATCTAATTTTCATATAATAAAAATGTCTCTGCCAGGCATAATCAATACACACTTTGTGTTGAACGCAGCTCTCAAACCAATTTTAGTCTGGTTATTGCTTTTAATTGAATCTCTGTGCAAACATGTCAACAGCGTCGTATTTTCCTGGATATTAGGTTTTTATTAATTCATCCACAGGAGACATAATTAGGATGTCATTTCAGGGACAAAAACAACCCGACGTTTTTATTAAAGCGTGACACGATGCATCATCAAAACGTGTTCCTGCTTCCACATTCACAATCCGTCAGTTTATTTATGATTCTGAGCTTCAGCTCAGACCTGCTGGGTTTGGACTGCAGACACACCCAACCCAACCAATCCAGAGACATCAGCAGCGTTTAAACCGAGTTTCCATAAACTCATGAGATCCGAAAAGGTTCATTGATTTTATCAAGTTGGGAATCTTTCAGGGAAAACCAAAACGCAACAGAAAGAGAAAATCACTTAAAGCAAAATAATTTAACAAGCCAACTAATTTAGTTTGAAACTAACTAACTAAATATTTAGTTAACTCATTGCATATTTAACTTGGCAGATAATTAGATTTAGACTCAAGCTCATGAATAAGTTTCAAAATAAATATTTAGTTAGATAATTAAATACTTAGTTAGAAGGTAATGACTCAGCTTGCTAAGTAAATGCTTAGTTTGAAGCTAATTAGTTTGGAACAAAATATTTGGCTTCCTGAAGAGTTTGTTAAAGCTAAATATGAGGTTTTCTAACTAAGTATTTAGTTTGAAGACACATATTTAGCTTAATAACTAAGTATTTAGTTTGTAGTGAAATGTTTAGCTCAGTAACTGAATATTTAGTTTGAAGCTAAAGTTAGTGTGAAGATAGTTTTTTCTTGCTAACTAAATTCTTAGTCTGAATATTTGAATATTTAGCTCAACCTAAATATTTATTCTGCTACATATTTAGTTTGAAACTGAGATTTAGGAATGACTAACATGGTGAAGATATGACTTTGAAAAATGAAACTCAGTTGTCTTTCAGAAAGGGCTTTATAACCCAAATTATTTTTTACAGTGTAACTTTATGAACAGCGCCCCCTACACCAAATGAATAATTTTCATCTGCGGTTTTATTTTCGTTTTTTGTGCATTTTGCAGAGTTTCCAGCTGGAGAATTCGCCCCCTGCAGGTTCCAGGCTGAGTCGTTTCCTCATTCATCTGATGAGCTGCGATTCTGATTCTTCTCAGATCCTCAGATCGGCGCCATCACAGCGTTTTTCTCGGCTATCGCCTCACAAAGGAGCCGCCGAGTGCAGCAGGAAGGAGGCCTGACCGTCAGGTAGCTGCAGCCACGTCCGGGTGACGAGTCCATCCGATGACGCTTCCCTCCACGTTTCACTCCATCCTCCTTTTCCTCTGCGGTAAAAACAGGAAACATAATCTGTCCCCGTTTTGGTTAAGAAATCTAAATTAACGGTTTCTGCGTTTTGCTTTCACGTTAAATTTTGCACCATATCAGCTTCTCTGCTGGAGCTGTGTTCTTGAAATAACGCTCAGATTCACCAGCAATGTTTGTTTCTCCACATTTCAGTCCTTCGGTTTGGAGAAAAGTTAGATAAAGGATCCAGTCAGGAGAAGGACGCCAAAAAATATTGTTATTCATCCTGATATTGTGAAGAAACGGGAAAAACATTTAATAACGATGAGAAATGAGAGATTTGGCCAAATTTGTTAGAACCTCTTTCTCTCTCTCTCTCCTCTCTCTCTCTCTCTCTCCATTCTCTCTCTCTTCTCTCTCTCTCCTCTCTCTCCTCTCTATTCTCGCTCTCCTCTCTCTCTCTCTCCTCTCTCTCCCTCTCTCTCTCTCTCCTCTCTCGTCTAATTTCCACCTTCATCATCATCATCGTTTCTGCTGCTGCAGCTCAAATGTCAAGTCAAAGTTTCACAGAAAAGCTGATGTGTTAATTAGATCTGAGCTCTCTGGGTTTTATTCTGAGAACAGTTTTAATCTTAAACGGTTGATCAATATTGTAAAAACTTTTTTCATGTTATTTATCTTCTTACAGCCTCATAACTTTGGGGGAAATAATATATTCCTCATAATGTTTTTCTTTTGCTTCAGATTTTCCTGAGAAACAAAAGAAACTAAAACAGAAGCAACAATAAATGAACTATTTGAAGAGTTCATTAAGAGATCAGGATCTAAATTAAAACCATTTCAGATGAATTTAAATTAAACTGCAGCTTCCTAATGTGAAAGAAATCAGCAGAAATTATGAAGCATATTGTTTAAAAAGCAGCAGCTTTTAAATTAGCTTCCAGTGAAAGATGGAAAACTTCAAATGAATTTTTAATTTTTAACAAACTCCTGCAGGCATCTAAACAAGATGAAGGATCAGCAGGAACATTTGATGAAACAAATGCTTCACTTTTTCTCATTTAACTTCGTCTTCAGGCTTTGAGTTTTTCTGGCAGCAAAACTTTAAAATAAGCAGCTTTAACTGATTTCTGGCTGCTTGTTTCCATCCCATCACACAACAGAGACCAGAAAGATTTATTGGATTTGAATAAATAAACAGGAGAAGAACAAGTTACACAGAGAGAAGCTGAGTGGGGAGACCTGGGTTTTTCTAAGTTGATCAGCTGCTGAGCTGATCAGTGAACAATGAACAGGTGAGGCTGATTAAGGGCCTGAGTAACAGCTGTGAGGAGCAGCAGCTGGAAATGATCCAGAAACCATGAAACACCACAGAGAAAGGGAGGAGAAATTACCAGAAGATTACCGTCGAAACGAAGCAGCGAAACGAACCGGCACAATTCAGTTCAGGTTGTTTAGCGCCAATTCACAACAAAAACAGAAATCATTTCAACACAGTTCTACACTTTTCAGTCAATAATAGTGATCAATTAGTGGACTGCTCTCAGTTTATAATTCTAATTAGTTTAAAAAGTTTTTCTGTATGGAAATCCAGCAGAGCGTCGAGTCGTTGACCCGCAGCATCACTCCTCCTGACCAGCAGGGGGCGACAGGGGAAAGGAAACACTCCCCTCTAACAGGAAGAAAGTTAGTTTGAGAAGTGATGTTCTGATTGTAAGCCGGACTCTTCAGGCTCCCTGGAGGCTGGATGATGTTTCTACTTCCTGTTTGAGAGGCTGGATGATGTTTCTACTTCCTGTTTTAGGAACTGTGACCTCACGAAGCCGCTCTGCAGACAGAGGCCGTTAGAATCTGAGCGAAACACTTAGCGTCACTTTGACTGAGATAAATCATGCAGAGCAGAGCGCCGACCCCGCTGAGGTCACAGGAAGCTAATTCCTCTCCTGCATGGCTAATCACGTCAGCGCAGCAGGAGCAGAACAGAGACGGTGACCCCGTGACTCTGAGGTCAACATGGCTGCCGGCTCAGGCCCAGCGCGGCGCCGCCACCGCCTTCTGGGTCTGCTTGAACCAAAACACATTTATTAATGTTAGCATGCGGCGCGGAGCTCCAATTACTCCTAAATGAACAAACCAGGCAGCAAACATGTCTGCTCTGCTGGATGGCAGAAAATCAGCTAAATAAAAACAGACCAGTTCAATAAGTTGGAATATTATATTTATTCCAGTAAATCAATTAATGAAATGAAACATTAATTAGATCAATTCCACCCAGACTGATGATTTCAAGCCTTGATTCCTGTTCATTTTGACAGCAAACATTTTTAATATCATCTCCTTCCTAAAATATATTTTTACCAAAAGTAATTAGTACATAATTTATTATTTAACTGAGATTAATGCTATTAATCACAGAAACTGTGGGAGCTGCAGCATCTTGCATTGTTTCATTGACAATCGACTCAAAATGATTCTGAAGGAAAATCTGGACATCTGAAGGATTTAGACCCAGATTTCATCGAGTTTTTCTGCAGGATTTTGTTATGAAGTTGGATAATCAACTTCAATATTTTTCTGCTGTTTGGTCAAATAGTAAAAAAAAACATCTGGATAAACTGCAGGTGGCCCAAATTAAAGCTGCATGAATCTCAGAACATTTATGCATCAGTTCCAGTTTTCATAAACTCCGGCTTCGTGTTTCGCCTTTCCTCACAGCCGTTCCCCTCCATCAGCAGATATGACTTAATACTAGGACCTGTTTTATCACTTTTACATATTTTATTCCTGCAGCATGATGAAGTGGCTACATTCATATTTAAAGTTTGTTATTCTTTGTTTTCTATCTATTTTTGTTTCTGGCCTAGTTTTGATATTTGTCTTAAATAGTTTTTATGTATTTTGTGATTGTGAAGTTTCCTCCACCTTCTTCAAATCTGACAAAATCATCGTCAAAAGTTTGTGCAGCAAAAATGTTCATTGTAAAGGTATTAAAGACGTTTGTGGAGGTCATAGAGGTCACCATTAATATCTTCACAGCAGCACAAACACATTTTTTGCTGCTCAATCGTAGCTGAGTTGATGAACACAAATGTAGTTGGATTTGTAGAAGGTGGTGGTTGACCTTTCATGACCTCTAGACACATTTATTAGTACCTTTAAAATTTTTGGCACAAATGAAAATTTTTGCAGCACAAACATTTGACACCATTTTTGTTTGATTTGAAGGAGGTGGAGCCGACTTCACTCCGGTCCGATGAGACTTTGAGGTTTTGAGAAAAAGGCAAAAAGAGCCAAAAACCTCCCAGAGTTAAAGCAGAACCGACTGAGAGCTGAAACACTTTCCTGGAAACTGCAGTCGATTTTAAGGGAGGAACCTTCAGCGTTTCTGATTAAGCCTGATGAATGACAGACTGAGACGCTTTGAAAAGTTTCATTAACTGCTTCATTCTGCCAGCCTTCGCTAAAGAAAAACAAGTCATTATCCCGTCACCGAGTTCTCGCCTTAGCTGAAAGAAATCAAGACAAGACGGTTTATTTCTGATGAATGGGACGTAGAAGTGAAACCAGATTATTTAAAAAGCTACGACTTATTTTATTAAGAACTTTTATTATTAAGCTAAAAACTCCAGAATGAATCCATTCATTTTAAAAGTAATAAACCTTCAGTTAATGAAAATCATCTTTATGGACGTTGACTCATTCCGTTCGTGTTAAAGTTCATCCTGATGAGTCCGCTGCCCACCTTCTGCTGTAAATAGATCTGTGATGCTAAAGCGTCTGATCTCAAGGAAACATCAGCATTATGGATGCCAGGTTACCGTGGCAACACGACGACACGGGGCCTTGAATGAGTTTTGTGATGTAAAGTCAACTTTTCACCAGAGGAAGCTTTGTGCTGCAGCCGGAGGCGGATCGCTCCGGCAGAGGTGACCAAACAAACTCAGCCTCTGATGATTAAAACAGAAATAAAGACAGGAGAGAAAGTTCAACAGACTATCCATCCATCCATCCATTTTCTGTTCACCCTTGTCCCTTAATGGGGTCGGGAGGGTTACTGGTGCCTCTCCAGCTACGTTCCGGGTGAGAGGCGGGGTACACCCTGGACAGGTCACCAGTCTGTCGCAGGGCAACACAGAGACACACA